>OV277857.1:40033041-40325541 GCA_922989275.2 Gari tellinella | reverse complement strand
CATCTTTATCAGTCATCCAGCCGGTCGGTTCACATGGCTGATAGAGAGGCGTCATGTTTGTCGTGAGTTCTATGTTTGTTTAATGTGCCATCTTTATCAGTCATCCAGCCGGTCGGTTCACATGGCTGATAGAGAGGCGTCATATTTGTCGTGAGTTCTATGTTTGTTTTATGTGCCATTTTTATCAGTCATCCAGCCGGTCGGTTCACATGGCTGATAGAGAGGTGTCATGTTTGTTGTGAATTCTGTTTTATGTGCTATCTTAGTCAGCTATCCAGCCGGTCGGTTCCCATAGTTGATCTATAGGCGTCATGTTCCTTTTATGTTCCATGTTTCATGTTCCATTTCTGTCAGCTATCCAGCCGGTCGGTTCCCATAGCTGATCTTTAGGGGCCATGTTTCTTTTATGTTCCATGTTTCATGTTCCATTCCTGTCAGTTAACATAGCTGATAGGTTGGGTGTTTTGTTCCTATGTTTCATGTTCAGTTGTCCTATCTTTGGTGTCATGTTCAAAATGTTCCTTTTTGTAATATTCCATATTTGTCATCTAACCAGCCGGTCGGTTCATTTTAGTTGATAGATATGGATGATTATATGTTTGTGTTGTAATGTTTATTTCTATTGGTCGGTAATCCAGCCGGTCGGTTCCTTATTGCCGATTAATGGAATTGTGTTATTTGTTGTGGGGGCTATCTATTTCTTAACCAGCCGGTCGGTTCATTTAATTGGTAGATAGTTCCCATTTCTGGGTAGTTATAAAGAACAATCTTTATGAGGGTTTATAAGTCATTATATTGATTGCACTGAATAACTTCATTTCACAATCTTTATTACCTTTTTGACCCTGTCATTAAAGAACAAGTTATGTTCTATTCCAAACATTTTAAAAGGGATTTCTTTCAAATTGATAATCTGGTTTAACCTTAAATATATTATAATCCCTTTAAAAACGAAGTGGGGGAAGAGTGATGTGAGGACGCCAGGGTCATAGGACGAAGAGGCTGGGGCCGAAAGGCATAGGAAGTAGCTACGAGTGGTCCCCGGTTCACTCTATCTCTTCTTGATCAACCAGCTTAACTGAACAGTCGCACCTCGCTTCTACAGGTAAGTAATTGCTACTGTATTTCATATATTATCGTGTTCTTGTATCTTTATATGCATTCATTAGCTCTCGGCTACACATCACTGGCTTAGACTTTGCATTCATTAATCAAATATTGAGAGGGGGAGGGGGGGGGGACTAGACTAGTCCAGAATTTCCCCGCCTCCACAGTATTTTGTTTGAGAGGGGAGAAACACTGGTCTAGTAGCCCAGAATTTTCCACCATTACAGTAGATAGTTTGAGAAAGAAGAAAAACGTACAATTTAAATTAACTTGGTTTTTTTTTCATTGAAAAACCTAGTTTAACCTGCATTTATCAATTTGCTAGGGGGAAAACAGAAGTAGCTGAGAATTTCCACCCATCCACAGTAGTTAGTTTGAAAGAGAAGAAAAACTGGACACCTACAATTTCTTTCATTAAAAAACCTGGTTAAAAAAATGAATAAGGGGGGAAAAACTGGACTAGTCCAGAATTTCCCCACTATTATGTTCAGTAAGAAGGGGGGAAAAATGGACCGGGTGGGGAAAAACTGACTGGGGGGAAATTCTAGTCCAGTTATTCCCCGGGGAAAAAACTGACAAGTCCAGTTGTTCCCCAGGGAAAAAACTGACTAGTCCAGTCCCCCCCCCCCCCCCCCCCCCAATATTTTATTAATTGAAATGAAGGGGAAGAAATTCTGACTAGGTAAGCGAACATGAGCCCCCCTGCCCCCCCCTCAGCGAACATGAGCCCCCCCGGCCGATTTTGCGCGGGTGGACACAAGCCCCCCGCCTGTTTTGCGCGTGCGAACATGAGCCCCCCAACCTACCGTATGTTAAGATACATGTTTATTGTGTAAAATTGTAGAGTTAAAACTTCAAAACATCTTTTTAAGTGTTATTTTGTCCTTATAGCACTTTTTATATCATGCTTTTAACCCCAAATGTTTGAGAACTTTGATTATGTTTGAGAATTATGAGACACAAACAACACGATTATAAGGACAATGGATTCAATCAATCTATCAAACTTACACGTTTCACTTGTGGCGTTTCTTAAGTTAAAAGAGTCAATTAAACAATTAATTCCATGTATCATCAAAGTGTTACCCAGTTTGATTCGCTAATAGGCAACGATTATCTTATTTTGTCACTATTGTGCTACCAAGTTGATAATATAAATGATTGGATCTATCATCATTATCTTTTTCCTACGAGGTATCATGATTAAAATGAAACAATCAACAATTGGCAAATTATTACTAACAAGCAAGGCACTATTTATAGCCGAAGAAAAACTTCATTTTTTGCTACAAATATTTACAAAACATTAGCTAGTTATCTGTCCGACCAGGGGGGCTCATGTCCGCCCGCGCAAAACAGGCGGGGGGCTCGTGTCCGCCCGCGCAATATCGGCCGGTGGGCTCGTGTCCGGGGGGGCTCATGTCCGTCAATCATTTTCCTCAGCTGGGAATAAATCCTTACGTACCCTGGATAGAAACTGTATAACTAATAATGGCAAAGTCCTTTATTACAGGAAAGGCATATAAAATAAGCACATACTGATCTTTCATGACTGTGGTTCTTCCAGATGCCCTTTATTAGCCCTTCTTTCTGGCAAGACACAAACGTCTGAAAGGTATGTCTGATGTGTAGTTTCTCCAGGCCAGACAGGTAGATCATAACATGAAGGTAAGTCCTGAAATATAGTTGTACAATGCATAAAACATTTAACCCTTTACTCCATATATACTCCAGACCAGACAGGTAGAACGTAACATGAAGGTAAGTCCAGGCATGGTGTCAATCACTTGAGAATGTAATGCATTACATTACAATTACATTGCCAAAACAGTGCATTAAATTACAATTACAATTACTCAACTTTTACAATTGTAATGAATTAAATTATAATTACATTGGCAAGGTAATGCATTACATTACACATTACATTTTGTTTTCAAACTATGATAACAATCCAAAAGTATGACTGAAAAAATAACTAATAAGCATTTATTATATGCCTTCGAGTGATATCGAGCGTTTCCGCGTGTATTTGCAGAGTAAAATACAAGAGTCTGTATAAGCCACCTTGTATCAGCCACTTTGTATTTTACTCTGACCCTGCTTTCAATTTGACGTGACGTCATTTACGTACATGTACGAGTGCCGCGTTATTCTTTGTGACATACAAAATATATTGTTCTGCTTCAAATTACTAATAAAGTTTGGATATAAAATGATTTAAACAACTATTTAGTTGTTTCTGGTTTGTATTCAAGGCATATAATAAACACATCACCAGTTGGCAGTGCGCAACAGAGTGTTGCATTTAGCTCTCGACGTTTTTGGCGGAAACAACCGATCAGACTCGCGCCAAGGCGCTCGTCAGATTGGCTATTTCCGCCAAAAACGTCTCGAGCTAAATACATCACTCTGTATCGCGCTGTCAACTGGTAATGTGTATATATTATCTAACTGATAGGTTGTTATCTACAGAAGTTCATTGTCAGCTACATTTATAGATTGGAAACATAAGAATACATGTATACAGCTTGAAAAGTCAAAGCCCCTTTTCAGTGACCACTGGGTATGGAAGCATAGTTTGTAAGATATGTTAGCCCTTAAACATTTCCCTCAAAGAAGCGCCTATACCTACTCCTGCACATAAAACTAAATGAAATTCAATAATGGCATTAATTACAAGTGCCAGTTTACAGAACTTTCTTGATGAGTGCAGGAACGTAGATTAGAGGGATTGGTATCTCCCTATCTAATCGGGTAGTTTATCGATTTATCTCTTGTCTTCCCTTTCGCCGCGGTAGATAAGCGGGTGTTGCCGTTTTGGGTAGGAAAGCCTCTTGCCGCTACATTTTCTAGATAACTGATAAGCTCATTTCAGTAATTAATGCGTGCAGCTCCGTACGGCGTGTCCAAGTAAAACAATATTTGTCACTTATTCAGTCAATGTTTGCAAGTGTTATTAAAATCGAGGGAAGCAATCCTCAAAATAGACATTAAATAGCTTTTAAACTGAATCTCTCCATACCTCCAGAGACATACATAAATAATCAATTTCTACAGTTCCCTTTGTGTACAGCTCCCAAGTTAATTGATCCGTAATTAAAACAATTACACAATGAACCATCTTCAACACCTCTAGACTTGAATAGGCCGTTACGTCACTGTACATGATTTGTCCAGATGAATGTGTTCACAATCTAATTTAAACGCGCAAACGCCAACAGTTAGTACACACACAAATTAGCGGCTCTAGCCGCGAGATGTGTAGATTATTTCTGTTCGTTTAATCTCCCAAAGATTAACACTGACCTGTGTTTAAGTGTCAATTCACCAGGCTTGAAATTGAATTTCTGTGAATCTGGATTTCTGACGGTTTAATGTTACGAATACAATTTATTTTGTATATTGATACAGAATAGGACAGCATTCGCGGGAACTTATACTGCGATATTTAAGCCTGCATAACTCGACAGATGGCTGCGAATATAAGGTAATTATTATAATTGGTCTTCTCTTGTTGTTTGTTTGTTTAATAACCTGGTTAGTTTTCAGTGAAATGATTAAGTAATTAACGTTTTTTCATCAATATTTTTTCTAACACGTTCTATAGGACGCTTCAAGATTGCGAAGTTAAGCAACGTCCTGTGCGGTTAGTACCTGGATGGGTGACCGACAGGCTTTACCGTCGACCCGGTACACGTTACAATATATTTACACAGATTAGATATACAACCATAAAATAAATTATTATATTATCTACATGATTGCAGACAAAATTTGTAATTATCTCAGTGGACCTTTCCACATTGAAATGTAAATCGAGGGCTCGGCGCAAGAGGGGCGTAACTACATATTTTTCCAAAAATGACTTTTTTTTATTTTTCAGCTTATATTAGTCAAACTCATATGCTGTATAAATTTAAACAAAAAGTTTCAGATATTTATATCAATAATTTGATATTGCAATAAGGGCGTATCTCAGATTGTCAAATTATCTTAGCGCAAGAAGGGCGTAAGTCCACTTACGCCCTTCTTGCATGCTAAAAAACATCTGGTTGACTTACAATCTATCCTGCAATACAGACTTAAGTAAACAAATAATTGCTGTGTTGTTATCTTATGATGGCATTATGTTCTTTATGACATCACAACAGTATATTATTGCATCATAACAGTCTACTTAAGCACTGACATGACACAATATTTTCAATTTTAAGGTGAAAAAAAGGTTTAAATCTTATACTTGAGAAAAGAAGGCAGCCATAATGTGGCTTATGGGGGCGCCTGAGTCTTGAATAAGGGCAGTTTGCATTTAATGTACATTAAATTTGTGTTGGAGGCAGGATGTGTAAATATTTATGTCATTTTTAGATATTTTAGGGTTCAGAATTTGGTTATAACAGTCTACAAAACCTCTCACTATTTCCTTTTCAGGCGTGAGGTATATTAGAATATTATTGATATAAGATCTACTTTTTAGGCAGATTTAGTGTTAGATTATCAGTTTTTAATATTTTCAAAACTGAAATTTCCCTTTAAACACATTCAAACCTAGAAGCAATGAGTATACTTGTCACAAACAAACAGTGTATCTCCAAAAAGTACACTTGCCCTATGCAAACAGTGCAGGCCCTGAACATGTAGACAGCTAAGACCTGCAGGAGCTCTCTGATCAGTGTCTCCAATGTTTGTTATTTTGCAATATGTTGTTATTTAAAAAACCCTTATTGGTCAAACATTTACTTAAACTTAATTGAATGTGTTCTGTTAAAGTTTCATAGGTGACTGAGTTAAGACTTTGCCAGTCAGTTGTTTTGGTTCTTCAGATATAAAACATACCTAGATCTACTGGAAATTTCCCAACCAAATGAAGATCTGTGGTCACTGGTCTCAACAAATTCACTTCAACAAAATTGAAACTTTGTTTATACTCAAAGCACCTGTTCTATTTTTGTGCTGGTGTATAATATCAGTATGCAGCTTTGCTAAATTAGGTCTCTTCTGACACAGTGTTGATCTTTAAAGACTTTTCCTCACTCCATTGAGGACCACCAGCCCATTGTTCTGGAGGTGTCAGTGTAACTGTCAAATCATGCGCATATCATGTGCAGCACAATCTCAGTTTACCTGGTGAGGTCCAGATTATACTCATGCTCTAGTGATTTTCAATGGTTATTTCTAACCCAACTATCAAATATAAAGGTAGAGTCTCAGACGAGAAGCTTCAATGGTTCTTTGCTAACGGTATGTCCACAAGACCCATGCTCTTTGCAAGGAAATTGTCTGGCAGGGTGTTATGACCAAAAGGTCGTCAGGAGATGTCTTTAAGTGCAGTTTTGACTTGCTTCGTTTTAAGCACTCACTTGTAGCAGGTAAACCAGTATCAGGTTGAGAAGCTTAGACACCGCTATGAAAAGGGCATCATTTTATGAACTGAGTTAGCACAGCTTGCTTTGCTCAAGAGCTCTTACCATATCCTATTTCAATTTAAGTTCAGAGCTGTGGGGAAATCAGACCCATATAAGTCTGTGACTTGAAACTCTGCATCATATATGGCTCTTGAACATCTCTTGGCAAGTTCATATGTATACATGTACATTCTGTACCCGAGCTGTTTTCGATACCATTTGATTTTAATTTAGTAATCATGCTCCATTATAATTAAGTACATGGTTTGGGTACAAGTTTATGTGAAGGAGCCCCTGTAAAGTGTTGTTATGGTGGCTTTGCTGCCTTAGCAATGCAGGGTCACCTACATAAGGAGTTTTGGTCAACTTTTCAACTTCCTTACTAAATTCGACAAAATTCCTCATCTCTAAGACCCTTTGACTGTAGCTGATGCCATGCTCCGACTGAACAATTTGGGTACCTCAAGTCTCTTTGCCTGATTATCACTATATGAGAAAACATTCTCACAGAGAATGCATTCTGAAGTTTGCCATATTTCTTCAGGATCTGCTTTATTCTACTGCATGGATGATGGCTACAAATTATTTTTCAGATGTTTTACCTTGGTTCAGCCTGTTCAAGAGCATTTGATGTCAGCTCCTTCACAATTTTCACCAGAATTATGTTTTCCTTATTTGGTTGAGGCCATAGTAGATAGGCATTTTTAGATAACAAGCAACAAATTAATTTGGCTCCACATGTTGATATATGTCCACATGACATGTACTTCTTTTTTATTCGACTGTAATATATATAGTCAACTGTCACACATTTTTGTTGAAATTTTTTGGTCACAAAAGTTAACCACTAATAATTTTTTGACTCACTTAAATCAGACCAGTGTAACTTGTAAAAGTGAAAGCTGTCCATAAACAGTTTGCTTAATAATAAAATTGGACATAAGGCCTGTTCTTATTTTTCTGTTTACAAATTGTAAAGAAATTCTGAGTACATATAGGGGCATAGTTTGTGATAAGAGTTATAGGCCTTGTCATTTCACATGGATAGTGTTGAGGAACAGTAATTTTTTACTTGTTTTCAAATCCAATGTAGGTAGTAGAAATGAGCAAAACTGTAGAAAAGGTTAAAAAAAAAAAAGGTATAGGACTTGTTGTTGTATGTAAACCAGTCTTTTTTGGGGGGGGAGGGGGGGACCATTCCCAAAAGAAAACAAGGACTTTTTTCCCAAAATGAGCTGTTTACGGCAGGATTTTTCCCCGAAATGAAAGTTTTACGACTCATTTTTTGTCCAAATCAAGTATTTTACGTTGTTTTAGAGCATATTTTTACCAATTAAATGGGTACCAACCCACTCCCAAAGTCAAGTGTTGATAAACAAATACTGAAGTCAGATGATAACTGAATGCTTGAGTAGTTTCAAACCTACTGAGGACAAAAAATGAACTAAGGGCAAATTTCTAAGAAATTCATATTTGTGAAAGAGTTATAGGCCTTGTGTCATTTTAGTAATGTGGGTGATTGTAAATTAGTCTTCCTTTACTATTTAATCAAATCCATGAAGAAATAACATAAGCAACATTGATAGTAAAATATATATGTGGTAGAAGGTAAAAAGAGGCATAACTCTTGTCAGATTTAAAAAGAATGATAAGACTTGTCACATGCTGTATGTAATCCAGATTATACTGCTCACTTGAGTGATGTTTCAAAATAAATGGCAAAATATGTGAAATATTCAGAGTTATAGGACATGTTGTACACTATGTCAAATGATACTGAACACTTTAATGAAGTTTTAAATTGATTGAGGCACAGGTGAGAAAATATAGTCTGATTATGTTTTCAACCGGAGAACTGTGAATGTCCTTAATTAAATACATTGTAAATCAAAACGGAAATGTACATCAAAATAACCCAAGCAATACATGTACATATTCTGTTGTACATTTTACTATTTGCATAAAAGGTAATAATCACTTTTTTTTAACTTCAGTTTAACTGAAAAATATATAATAGAACAGTCCTGCCAGATGTACTTGGGAAAAATGTGCAACGAGAGCATAAGTAAAACATTATCAATAAGATGTATTTCTGAAATACTATGCCCCCTGCATGTGACCTTGACCTTTGTATGACATGATCTAACTTGTACTGAGCTCAAGAGCTTCTGAAGTCAAGTACACATATCAAATATGGAGTCTCTATCACATGTTGTCCCAAAGTTATGACAATTTTTTTATTAAATTAAGCCTATTATCCCTAAATGACCTTGACCTTGGTCTGACATGATCCAAGTTGGGTTGACCTCAAGAGCTCCTTGGGTTGAATACACATGCCAAATATGAAGTCTCTATCACATGTAGTTCCAAAGTTATGGCCAAGGTTAAGTTGACTTACGCCCTTCTTGCATATAAAATTTCTTCAGATTTCCTTGAAAAAGCATGCAATAAGGGCGTAAGTCAGATTTTTTTAAATATAACACTATTTTGTAAAATTTTAATATTTTTTTTTAATGTTTCATAAAGAATAAATTATCTTAAAACAAAACACATGGTAAATATGTATGTAACTTTCAATCTATAGAAATAAATTAGTTTTTTTCACTTCCTGAACATTTTTGAAAAATGTAGTTACGCCCCTCTTGCGCCGAACCCTCGAAATGTAAATGTAAAACGTAATATGTAATAAAATTGGGGGTGGTCTCAAAAAATATATAATATATATATATATTTGGAAGCGCTCCTAACTTCATACTCATAAATTTGGCGGTGCCATGACAAAACCAGACTCACTGAAATGAAAACAGTGTATGATCAGATCAGATCAAATGCGGCGTATGTGACGAGGCGTCCGGTCAGGGTCTGCACCGTTTGCCATTGATCAGAACACATCAAAGTTTATTATCAGTTTATAGAACTCGTGGAAATAGTCTTATGTGGCGACGGTTTGGTCTACACTCTTTGCGTGTCAAAAAGTCTAGTTTTGTCACGGCCTAAACATCCATTGTAGCGCACCTGGCATGAAGTGCCAAGTTCAGCTTCAAAACCTGAATGAACAATGAATGTTCTGCAAATGGTTTTCCATTTTCGCATAACTACAGCGATCACTCTCTACAACAACACCCAATGGGAGACACAATTGGAGTGTGTTGTTCGGAGAGAGTCGTTATAGGGAGGGAAAGTGGTTTACATTTGTTAACAGCTTGAATCAAAATCAGACGCCGCGTCACGCTGTTTGTTCCCAGTCATTCAGTTTTTTCAGTCAAAATGTCCATTATGTAACTTAGAGAAAAACAGCAGACGACATTTTTAAGCAGCAATAAAAGCGTTAGGCATAATTGACCTGTTATTGGAGCTGCGGCAATGGTCATTGTGAGGAGGGAGTCATTATTAGGAGCGTCGTTGTAGGGAAGGATCACTGTATTTACATGTACTCATGTACACGACAATGGTCGTATTCGAATCATCGAGTTTGATGTCAACGAAAAGCGGGCGGAGCAAACGCGCGAAGATTTACTGATGTCAACGATTTTGGCCCGACTCGAATAGAAATTGTAGTCAACGAAAACTTTGTACTTCCGGACGAATGGAAATGAATCAAACACGCGTTAAAACAGTCGTAATGCCCCCAATTTTTATATACGCATATAATGCCATGTGATCTGGATCCATTCGATTAATTGAGAGGGTCTTTATGTTTGTTTTATCTAGTGACACTAATCACGTGGTATAAACGTGGTCACGTCACTAAATCAACGCTAGAATTTAGGGTTTGACAACATTTTGTCAACGGAAAACATCAAGTGGTGATTCGAATAGAACTTGTTGACAAATATTCCAACTAACGCGATAGTTGCCCTGATTCGAATACGACCAATGAAAATGTACTTGCTGTATCCGATTGGTAAACCACACAGGTATGATAAGCTGGTACGCACGGGATTTTCGTGTCGTAATGTCTACTAAACCCCACAAGGCGTTGTAGCTAGAATTTACCTGCCTCAAAACGAAAATGATCTATATACACGGTCTCTCTAGACCAGCCTCAGCGAATCGATAAAATTGGGTCTTCTTTTAGACCTATTTTCGGATAAATTTGGAACAATGATGGTTGGTTCGGGCCTGCACTGTGTGCATATCGACTCGTTTCTGCTATCAGGCGTTAAAGACTTTTCCCCAGTCCATTGATGGACTACCCCCATTGTCTCGATAGGTGTGAATTTAACTGTTAAAGCATGCAACACATGCTATACCAATATCAATTTAAATTGTGAGGCCCAGCTTATACTCATGCTCTAGTGATTTTCAATGGTTGTTTCCAACCAAATTATAAAATATAAAGGTTGGGTCTCACACGAGAAGCTTCAATGGTTCTTTGTTACCGACATGTCCATAAGATCCATGCTTTTTGCAAGAAAATTGTCTAGCAAGGCGTAATGATCGAAAGGTCGTCAGGAGATGTCTTTAAGTACACGTGTAACGCTTGCTACGGTTCTTTTCAGAGGTATAATAATCAACGGCACATGCTATTAGCTTCGCTTTCTGCTTTACTTCAATCGACAGAGGAGGAAAAAGATAATTTCCAAAAGATTAAATCGGCTTTCATTTCTTTACAAATTATACCCCTGATCCTATCCTCTATCCTAATGTCAGGCAGCGAATGTTCTTCGAAGATGCCACTGCTTTAGCTAGAAGCACCTATATCCCGGTAACACATAATAGACGATGTGAAAGAGAACAAAGGAAAGGGAGAAAACTGAACCGGAGTATATGACGGAACAGGATCTGTGTTGAATAAGCTTTTGCGAACGTAAAAAAATACAGGGCTATTAGCTCAGTTTGGAGGAACAGAAGGATTCTGCTTCCAATAAGTGTAAAATTTACAGCATGCTTAACAAAAAGAATGAACGCACTTAATGTTATCTATAAAACCAATAAAAAGTGCATGCCCTTGTGCGTTATATAACAATTAAAATACTATTGAGAAGGCCCCTCAGAAATATAGCAATTACATAGTACATTTAAGTTTACATTTACATTTAAGTTTAATGTGGAAAGGTCCAGTAGCAACATCAATTTAACACGAAATAAGCTACTCTTCGTGTATAATAACAAATTACCGATCAGGCGGACCGGGAAATGCCGCCATTTTGATAACACTGAATCAGCATGATTATGGGCATTTTTCAAAGACAACAACTTTTTTTAAACACAGTACACGATGAATACAAATAGTTCATGCCACCCTTTACTCTTTTATATATCAGTACACTATGTGATCTTTTCAATCGAGCCTGCTGTTTGGTCACCACAACTTGAATAAAAGTACCTATAAGTACTAAATTGAACAAAAACAAGGGATTTTTTTGCAAATATGACCAACTTAGCAGGGACAAAAATGTACTTCAAACATATTAAAGAATTAAAGTATATACAGCACCATTTTATGTTTTATCTGTAAATGCTACCTGTAATTTACCCCCAACTTAGCTCGTGTTAGAAGTTTATACTGTTATAAAATACAACACAAAAGCTTAACCGCGACACGCGTACGAGTAAGATCTCGAGAGACACATTATTTTGCGAGATTTCGCGAGACTCAAATCCCTCTAATCTACGTTCCTGATGAGTGTAAAGCAGAGAGCTTGTAGTGGAGCTTTCTTCTGATGATAATAACTTGTGGGTTTTTTCTTCGAAAGACAGACAAGCTTAAACTGTGGAGCAACATATGATTTTCTCTATTTTCTATGCATCATAAATATCTCTTGAAAAAAAAAAACATGATAGATTTTTTTTAAATACTTTAAAAATGCACTCAGCCATTCTTGACTTACACCTGTATAAATTCATGCTAGAGGTGGCAATGTGAAGTTTTCACACCTATTTTAACCCTTATCCTGCCCAAACCCTACCTTACTGGAAGAGTTTGGCTCGAAATCAGATATTGTTTGACTCTACATTCCATCCAGATCAAAACTATCAGGTACTAAGATCACACTGTGCGAAAAGTTAGAGCTGAAAACAGTGCAAAGGTCACTTTCAGAAACTGAGCAGAGCAGAAAACATGTCCAAAAAGAAGACCTTTAAATCTACCTTTATAAAGAATGATAACAATTAACTTTTTCAATGATGGAAGATTAACCTATTGTATTTAGACCTGATCAATTAATATACTTATGCTTTCCCCATGCAAATCTAATGCACTGTTCAGCTGAGCACATTAAATATAATTGTTGGAACTTTAATTTGACACAGTGAATGTTGGTGCTCGATGTAACTGCATATAAAACACAAGTATCTTTGTCAATACTGGTACATGCAGGCTTCAACCAAATAATACAAATTAATCTAGTAGATCTACTGTGTTTTCTGACATCTTTGTTACAAAAGTAATGCAATGTAATGCTTATAATTACTTGCTTTTTGAGCACTGTAATGCATTAAATTACAATTACATGTAATGCAAAAATCCCTGCATTACACATTACATTCAATTACATTGGAAAAAGTAATGCATAACAATTACATTTTTGCATTACCCCATGCCTGGGTAAGTCCTGAAATATAGTTGTACAATGCATAAAACATTTAACCCTTTACCCTATGGCCTACTTCAAGTTTTGAAAATAGGTGACCATTTATATAAGCAGGTTGAAAGTAAAGCAGAATGTGCCTTAAAGCACATTCTGCTTTACTTTCAGTCTGCTTTAAGCTACCACCTTCTAGAGTACATAAATAAAGTTATGATACACACATGACTGTAATTAGTGTATAAATTGTAACTATTTTCTTCAGTGTAGGAATAAAACAATTGCTTAAAATTGCATATTTATTGTGTAATGGGTTAAAGTGGTGGTGAACTGCAGGACGAATGTAATGCAAAAAGTATCTACACAAGCTTTTTGTGTCTTAACCCTTTCCCCCACAGAAGCGACTTTTAGTGTATTTGTTTTATTCCTCCGCTGAAGAAAATAGTTCCAGTTTATATCCTCATGAACAATTAACGTAACAAATATTTCTTTATAGCCTAGCAGATCGTATTTTGAAGGAGGCTGAAAGTAAAGCAGATGTGTCTTAAGGCACATTCTGCTTTACTTTCAACCTGCTTTAAATGTTCACCTGTCTTTAATGTTATGAACAGGTTATTGGGTAAAGGGTTAAAATTGACTGCTTTAGACTGGTTTTACCATCATAATGTTTCAATTTCACACAACAAATATGTCGTGTTAAATGTCTGGATCTATTTTTCCTCAAGATATTAAAGACAAGAGGCCCATGCGGGCCTAAATATCGCTCACCTGGAAAAACCAACACAAGGGTCACATGACCCCTGGGGTAGGATCACTTTTCACCCCAGAGACAAAATTTAAAAAATCTTGCTGATGAACTTGAAAATTAAGTGTGCTGTCAAATATTTTGTACATAGATGGTTTCAGACATGAAGGCTTTTCATTGAAAACAATCTATTTTTAGCTAATATGACCCAGATATGAACAGACCCGAACAATTTAAGCAATATTGGTAAAGAACATCTAAAAGTGTCACTATGTTAAATATCAAAGCTCTTGCCATAGTAGTTTCAGAGAAGAATAATTCACTACATAACTCTATGTAAAACTGTGACCCCTAGGGTCTTGGCAGTTTTAACCCCAGGGGCATAATTTGAACAATCTTGATAGAGGACCTAAAGATGATGCTTTGTGCCAAGAATGTAAGCTCAGGGTACTGTGGTTTCAGAGAAGAAGATTTTAAGCTCACCTGAGCTAGCTCAGGGTGAGCTTTTGCAATCCTTGAATGTCCAGCGTCAACAATTTTAGTGTTTACACTCTAGAGGCCACAATATTTATCCAATCTATTTCAAACTTGCTCAGATGGTATATTGCCATAAGAGTTCGGATGAGTTCGATTATGGTTGAAATCGGATAAATAGGTCATGAGTTATCTACCTTTGACCTGCTGAAAATGCCATATTTAACAGTGTTTACACTCTAGAGGCCACTGTATTTATCCAATCTTCCTAAAACTTGCCCAGATTATATATGACCATAAGAGTTCGCAAGAGTTCGATTTGGGTTGAAATCGGACAGATTGATCAAGAGTTATCTACCTTTGAATTGCTGAAAATGCCATATTTAACGGTGTTTACACTCTAGAGTTCACAATATTTATCAAATATTTCTTAAACTTGCTCAGATTATATATTACTATAAGAGTTAAGATGAGTTCAATTATGGTTGTAATCTGATCAATAGGTCAAGAGTTATCTACCTTTGAATTGCTGAAAATGATATATTTAACAGTGTTTACGCTCTAGAGGCCACAATATTTATCCAAGCTCTCTCAAACTTGCCCAGATTGTATATGACTATAAGAGTTCGAAAAAGGGTGATTATGGTTGGAATCGGACAAATAGATCAAGAGATATCTACCTTTGAACTGCTGAAAATGCTATATTTTACAGTGTTTACACTCTTGCAACTACAGTATGGATTTTGATTATACTTGTACACAAAGGATGCAGCTATACGTTCTCGAAGGAGTGCAATTATTTTTGAAATGTTATCATTGTGGCAATAGTTAAACAGGGTTATAGATAAGGCGCGTATTTGCGTAAATACGCAATTAAATACAGTAGAAAAGCAATTACTTTCAAATCCATGCGTACTGAAAATCAATTATTGAAAGGGTTTACGCAAAAGAATTCAAGCAAGTGCGTATCGTACGCAATTAGTCGCATTTCTCAAGTTTAATGACGGGATGTTTACTTCGACACCGGGTAAATATTTTACCGATACTCCGGTTAGACTGGTTATTTATTTCCAAGTAATAGCCTATCGGATTTATGCAGCGCCGCTTTTTGTTAGCTCGTTTAATTAGTAAACCAGTCACATCGTCTGCCAGAATTTCTTCTGTCAAAATGGCATCGAGCGGACGGAAAAAGCGCAACAAAAAAACCCACATTATTCAATTACGTTCAGCCTTCCGCGAACGAACCAGAAATAATTGTCGTGAATGAAATTTTGAATGATGCAGCCATGTAACAGCCAAAAAAGAGGTTGTTTAATGTTACCGACATAATCGACGATCTTTTGTCCCGAATCTGTAAGTCACCAAAGAAACACGACAGTGCTAAAGTTAGCAAAGTTACGGTAAAGGAATCCTGGAATGGCTTTTAAAGTTTCCGTGGCTGGAAATTAATGAATCCTAGTTTTCCTACACAAACATGAGCTGTTGCATTTGTGTTGAAATGAGATCGAAACTGAAATTATCGAGTGTGGGCAAACGAGGGTACAGTACATCAAACAATCAGCTTGTGTTTTGTATTAAATGAAAAAAAAAATAGAGTAAAAAAGCAATTCATATCAAATTGATGGAGTAACGGTTTTTTGGATACTCAATTGAAATTCAGAAAACCCAATTCTTAGAAAATAGAGGGAGTAAATACCCAATTAATGCAAAACCTTATCTATAACCCTGGTTAAATGCTAGAAAAAGGCTTCATTTCAGTATTGTTAGGCTCTAGTTATCTGCCTTTGATGTACTCTACTATACTACAGTAGGTCGACAAACTTGAGTGGATTTAGAATACAAGAGGGCAATGGCCCTTAATTCGCTCACCTGAGGTCATTGTGCCTTACCGTAATAGACAAGACAACGTTTTAATATAGCTGTAAATGGAATTATCTTCCAGACAAAAAACCCATGACAAATTGGAATAACTTAAAAAAATATTGTTGGCAGAGTTATGGCCCTTATCCATGACACTTCTTCTTATCAAGCTACATGTATTTCCATATGATTATTTATTGCCCATTCTGCTTTACTTTCAACCTGCTTTAAGTTATCATCTACTAAGATATAGATACCATTTCTTATATCTTACATTTTTATGACTGTATAAAGAGGAATTATTCTCTTTAGAGGAGGAATAAATTAAATGCGTAAAAAGGCATATGTATGGGGTAATGGGTTAACATCAGTAGAACTGGAGTTATCTCAAAGACAAGAAAATATGACACTGGGAAATAACTCAAAAATGACATTGACCTTTGCAGAACATGACCTAAGTTATAAAGTTTCTAACTTTAACAAAGTTATGGCTAAGATTAAAGTTGTGGACTGACAGACAAACAAATTGACAAACAGACAAAAAAAAGCAGACAGACAAAAACAATATGCCCCCAACTGCAGGGGCATAAAAAATGTAGCAGACAACACCATATGCTACTGTTATAGTGAACCTCAGCTGACCTGAGTTCAGTTATGTAACTCTGCCAGTAGGAAATGTGGCTAGGGTCTAACTCTTATAATGCTGAATTGCTGTCTGCTATACATATATTGAATGTGAATTATGACCTAGATATTCAACTGACCAGAACCATTTGAACAAAATAGGTAAAGGACATTTAGAAGTGTCACCATGCCAAATATCAAAGCTCTGGTCATATCAGTGTCAGAGAAGAAGACATTTGAAATTTTCACTATATAACTCTATGTAAAACTGTGACCCCGGGGCGGGGCCAATTTTGACCCCAGGGGCATAATTTGAACAAACTTGATAGAGGACCTGTAGGTGATGCTATGTGCCAAATATCTAAGCTCTGGCCCTTGTAGTTTTTTACAAGAAGATTTTTTAAGATTTCCTTATTTTTTCACTTTGGTTGCCATGGCAACCAGAGTTCTGCATTGTTTTTAATCCTTTGAACAAATCTGAAAGAGCTTGACCCAAGGAACATTTCTGTAAAGTTTGGTTGAAATCTGTTCAGCGGTATAGGAGGAGATGTCATTTGAAGTAATTGTAAACGACGACGCACGACGGACACAGGGCCATCCCAATAGCTCACCTTGAGCCTTTGGCTCAGGTGAGCTAAAAACGGGTGAAATTCAAAGGTAAAGCTATCAGGCTTCATTACAAATGGTGAGCGATATCAGGGCCTTCAGGCCCTCTTGTTTAAGATTTCATTGAAACAATCTATTTTTAGCTCATGTGACCTAGATATGCAACTGACAGGAACCATATTTACAATATTGGTTAAGGGCTTCTAGAAGTGTCATCATGCCAAATATCAAAGCTCTGACCATATTAGTTCTAGAGATAAAGATGTTTGAAGATTTCACTACATAACTCTATGTAAAATTATGACCCCCAGGGTGGGGTCATTTTTTACCCCAGGGACATAATTTGAACAATCTTGATAGAGGACCTGAAGATGATGCTTTATGCCAAATATCTAAGCTCAGGGTACTGTGGTTTCGGACAAGAAGATTTTTTAAGTTTTCATTGGAAAAAATCTATTTTTAGCTCCTGTGACCTAGATATGCAAGGGACCGGAACCATATTTACAATATTGGTTAAGGGCTTCCAGAAGAGTCATCCCCAAATATCAAAGCTCTGGCCATATTAGTTTCAGAGAATAAGATGTTTGAAGATTTCACTATATAACTCTATGTAAATTTACGACCCCCGGGGCGGGGTCATTTTTTACCCTAGGGACATAATTTGAACAATCTTGATAGAGGACCTTAAGACGATGCTTTGTGCCAAATATCTAAGCTCAGGGTACTGTGGTTTCAGACAAGAAGATTTTTTAAGTTTTCATTGAAAAATCTATTTTTAGCTCCTGTGACCTAGATATGCAACGGACCTGAAATGTTTGAACAACTTTGAAAGAGGACTATATAAGGATCATTCAGGCCAAGTTTGGTAAAATTCTATCCAGTAGTTTCGGAGGAGATTTAGTTTAAAGAAATTGTTGACGACGAACGACGCACGGAAGGACGAACAAACGACGACGGACAGAGGACGATCAAAATAGCTCACCTTGGCACTACGTGCCAGGTGAGCTAATAAAAGCAGAACAGATGTTCAGTAGTGGTTACTAACCTGATATCGTCCATAGACTTGTCACAGAACTGCTCCAGTGAAGTATCGTCACAGATATACAGCAAACACCGCAACGACATGATAGAGCTGGCAATGTTCTCACCCTCCTTCGGCTGAAGTTTAATACAAAACTTACAGAAGTTTAGAGCTTGTTTGTCTACAAACAGGAAGACCATGATTCCAGCTTAACCCATTGCCCAATAAATACACATTTTTATGCCTTTACCTTATTCCTTCATTGAATGAAACAGATCCAATTTTATGAATATGTATCATGAGACATATTTTCTATATTCTGGAAGATTGTAGCTTAAGGCAGGCTGAAAGAAAGCAGAATGCCCCTTAAGTCACATTTTGCTTTACTTTCAACCTACTTTAAGTGGTCACCTATCTTAAATACTAGAAACGAGACTGAGCTAATGGGTTAATCCCTCTTTACTTTGTTGCAGGTGTATAAAAACTTAAAGTAAAACTTTAACCCTTCCCCTCCTGTCTTGGTTTCAGTATTGAAGACAGATTAACCCATTACCTCATAAATACTCCTTTTTACGCCTTAAATGTATTCCTCCACAGAAGAAAACAGTATTTATGCAGTCGTGAAAATGTACCATAAGAAATATTTTCTATATCCTAGTAGAATGTAGCTTAAAGCAGGCTCAAAGTAAAGCAGAATGTGCCTTAAGGCGCATTCTGCTTTACTTTCAACCTGCTTTAAGTGGCCATCTATCTTCAATACTAGAAATAGGCGATGGGGTAACTGAATAAAGCAGTTTGAAAGTAAAACATAATGTTGCAGACTGACATATTGATTTCAATATACAAGTACACCTCTTTACTTTGTTGTAGGGTAAAATATAAAACTTTAACCCTTTTCCTAAAGCATTGAGTTAAGGATTAAGATAACATATGGTATACACATTTTATGAGTGGCTGTTTAGGACGGGTTTAAATGTTCATGTACAGTAAGACCTCTCTAAACCAGACACACTTTGGCAAGAAGGCAGGCCACAAAGACACGTGATCAGTAGATGCAGGATAAAAATAAGGCAGAAAGCAGAAAATAATGTGACATCGTATCCCGCATTACATGAATGGAGGTGCTGAACTAGTAGTCACAACAAAGGTAGGCCACAAAGACAGGTGATCACTAGATGCGGATAAAAATAAGGCAGAAAGCTCCCAAAGGTGCTTTCTGCCTTACTTTTATCCTGCATTAAGCTGCCACACGTTTATAATTTGGTATAGATACCGAATATATTGTTTTATAAGTGTCCGGTTTAGAGACTTCTCAGTCTATACAGCTTACCTTGAATGCACATCGAATCAGCAAGATGAGGTTGGTGTCTTGGTTACTTCTCTGGACCAGGTTAACAATCCTACAAACAGCAAGATGTTGGTAGTCAAACAGTGGAATCAATTCAATGGTTCAAATGACAAGTACAGTGTTCCCTCTCTACAATGGCCCTCCCAACAATGACTCCCTCTTTACGACTCTTGTCGCAGTTCCCTAAATAGGACAATTATGTCTAACGCCTTTACTGCTGCAATGTCGTCTGCTTAAAATTGTCGTCTGCTAATTTTCTCAAAGTTTCTTAATCGACATTATGACAGAAAAAACTTAATGAGGAGTGACAAACATCTTGAATCCAGATCAGATGCCGCATTAAGCTGCGTCTGATCTGGATTCAAGCTGTTGCAAATGTAAGCCAATTTCCTGCCTATAACGACTCCCTCCCAACATCTCACATATTTTTGTCTTCCATTGAGTGTCATTGTAGAGAGGGAGCGCTGTATTATCAACACACCCCTCCCAAGCTTGTTTTCAGTGACTGAGAAAAGAGGATGCTCAAAGCAGGTTGAAGGCGTTTTCAAAGATACTTTGAAGCACCTGTAATCCTTGAAGCAGACATTTGTTAGAATGGAGTAATAAGACCTATCACAGTCATTGACAAATGCCCCCAAAGTTAATCATAGACATTAAAACCTGGGTCATGTGTACTATCTTAACTTTTTTACTCAAAGCTCCAGATAAGACGAGTATTTCAAAAACAAACATCTTTTTTTCTGCATTAAACCCTATGGTGTCACTGCGAGACGATTCTAATGACCATAGGATTTGGTGCTGAAACGAGTGAAAAATTGTTGGATTTGTTCGGTTTACTCCCTCTTATCTGGAGTCCTGTTACTGACTGCGGCCTTCACTTTGTAAGGCTATGAACATGGATGTTGCATGTGCCACATATCTGGAAGCCTATTTGTGCCAAGTAATTTCAAATTTGTTTTATGCAAAACAATACAAAGAGCCCGGGCACAGAAAATATGCCACTTTTCAACCTTTGACCAGTGATTGTGACCTTGACCATTCAGCTATAGACCTGGGTTTGGCATCCGAGATACGGTCTTTTCTTGGAGTATATTTGTACAAAGCTATTTCAAACTGCATCCAAGAAAGATAAGAGTTAGAGCCTAGACATGACAAAATATTACCTTGTTTGAATTTTGACTCCTGACTGTGACCTTGTCCTTTGATCTACAGTCTTGGGTCTTTGTACATAACATACAGTACAACCTCTCTAATACAACCACTTAATTGTGTTCATTATTAGGTTTATACAACAGGTGATTGCATTTAGCAATGTGACAGTGATCCTAAAGGAGCTTTCTGTTTTACTGACACCTTGCATTAAGCTGTCATCTGTCATTAATACAATCAATTAGCCTTTGTTTAGTGGTCGTAATAGAGTGGTTTTACTGTACATTGTTTTTGCTAGAAGAACATTCATCTTAGATTGTCTCAAATTCCATTCATGAAAGATAATGTTAGAGCCTGGACACTACAAAATGTTTGGCTTTTTGACCTTTGACTATGTGCCAGATGAGCTAAAAATAATGCAGAAACTTCTGAAGGAGATTTCTGCATCATTCTTATCCTGTATTTAGCAATCACATGTCTTTTATTTCCTGTATGCTTCCTCAAAGGAAAGTCACTTAACCCTTTTTCCCATAAATACACATTTTTACACCTCTAATTTATTCCTCCACTTAAAAAAAATAGTTCCATTTAAACAGCAATGAATATGTACAACAAGAAATATTTTTTGTATCCTAGTAGATGGTAGCTTAAAGCAGGCTAAAAGTAAAGCAGAATGCACCTTAAGGCGCATTCTAATTTACTTTCAACCTGCTTTAAGGAGTCACATATCTTCAAAACAAGAAATAGACTATGGGGTAATAGGTTAATACAAGTTTGACTGTATTCTACTATACAATGTGACAGGTTTCTGAAGGTTCCCTACCTTTTAAAGTTCACCTCTTCTCCATCATCTTTAGTGTCCGGAGCCGAGTCAAACTTGAGATTTTCGAGGCTGAATGTCATTGTCTATAATGTATAACGCACATAGTGTTTTATACTTAATTCTAACACACGTTCCGCACACCTCTATATAAACAAAGAAGAGACGTATCAGTGTTTGAATTTTCAATAAAAACATGCACTCGGTGTAGCGTCATAACGTTACGTCATTTAGCGTACGCAAAGAAATAGAGCCCCGTTGCTTTGGTGCAAAAGTGGTTAAATTGAAGTGTTAGAGTAGAAATAATAAATTAATACCAGTGTTTAATCGTTCAATCGAACACGGGTAGTCGTTGAGATGCGTAGTAATTAAATCACTCGGCCTGCGGACTTGTGATTAAATTACTACGGACCTCCACTCCTATCAGTGTTCGATTGCACGATAAAACACTGGTATGAATTTATTATTTATTAAATCACTGCTAAATGAAAGGCTAATTCTGCTATTTAACATTTTACTCCATAGATATGCATTTTTACGGATTAATTCCTCTAGAGAAAATAGTTCCAATTTATGCGGTCATGAGTGTAAGAAATATTTTCTATATTCTAGAAGATTGTAACTTAAAGTTAAAGCTGGGTGATATTGGTGGATTGGGAATGGTACAAGGTAACAACTGTATATGCATCCAAGTATTCGAGTAAGTGGTGTTGATGGTAGAATAACCTGTAAAATCTAGTTAACCTTGTACACACATACACATGACAATTACTATATGCTTATTACAAAGATAGATGCCAGGGGCATAACAAGAGCCACAAGCAGCCCTAAATCGCTCACCTGAGGAACTATTGTTATACTCGATGCATAATTCAGTTTGTCATTGCATGTATGTGGACTGTTGCATGAAACTGAAACAACTCGGAATAAGGTTTTTCTGTAGAAGTCTATGTAAAACTGATAAGCCCCGGGGCGGGTCAATTTTTGACCCTGGGGTCATGATTTGAACATTTTTGGTAGAGGACCATATATTGATAAGGCAAAGCTAGATGCCAAATATAAAAGGTCTGGGTCTTACGGTTTCAGAGAAGAAGATTTTTAAAGGTTTTACTACATAAGTCTTTGTAAAACTTATAAGCCCCGGGGCGGGGCCATTTTTGATCCGGGGATCATGATTTGAACAATCTTGGTAGAGGACCATAACTTGATAAGGCAAAGCTAGATGCCAAATATAAAAGTCTGGGTCTTAGGGTTTCAGAGAAGAAGAGTTTTAAAGGTTTATTCCAATATAAGTCTATGTAAAACTGATAAGCCCCGGGGCGGGGCCATTTTTGATCGGAAGGTCATGATTTGAACAATCTTGGTAGAGGACCATAAAGCAAAGCTAGATGCCAAATATAAAAGGTCTGGGTCTTAGGATTTCAGAGAAGAAGAGTTTTAAAGGTTTATTCCAATATAAGTCTATGTAAAACTGATAAGCCCCAAGGCGGGGCCATTTTTTACCCAGAGGTCATGATTTGAACAATCTTGGTAGAGGACCATAAGGCAAAGCTAGATGCCAAATATAAAAGGTCTGGGTCTTAGGGCTTCAGAGAAGAAGAGTTTTAAAGGTTTATTCCAATATACATGTAAGTCTATGTAAAACTGATAAGCCCCGGGGCGTGGCCATTTTTGACCCCGGGGTCATGATTTGAACAATCTTGGTAGAGGACCATAAGGCAAAGCAAGATGCCAAATATAAAAGGTCTGGGTCTTACGGTTTCAGAGAAGAAGAGTTTTAAAGGTTTTCCTATATAAGTCTATGTAAAACTGATAAGCCCCGGGGCGGGGCCATTTTTGACCCGGAGGTCATGATTTGAACAATCTTGGTAGAGGACCATAAAGCAAAGCTAGATGCCAAATATAAAAGGTCTGGGTCTTAGGGTTTCAGAGAAGAAGAGTTTTAAAGGTTTATCCCTATATAAGTCTATGTAAAATTGATAAGCCCCAAGGCGGGGCCATTTTTGATCCGGGGGTCATGATTTGAACAATCTTGGTAGAGGACCATGAGGCAAAGCTAGATGCCAAATATAAAAGGTCTGGGCCTTACGGTTTCAGAGAAGAAGATTTCTAAAGGTTTTCCTATATAAGTCTATGTAAAACTGATAAGCCCGGGGCGGGGCCATTTTTGACCCTGGGGTCATGATTTGAACAATCTTAGTAGAGGTCCATAATGCAAAGCTACATGACAAATATAAAAGGTCTAGGCCATACAGTTTTAGAGAAGAAGAGTTTTAAAGGTTTTCCTATGAAAAACTGATAAGCCTCAGGCGGGGCCATTTTTGACCTGGGGGTCATTATTTGAACAATCTTGCTAAAGGTTCACAACATGATGCTACATGTGAAATTTGGTTGTCCTAGGACTTATAGTTATTGACAAGAAGATGTTTAAAGTTTTTACTATAGTTGTCAATATTACGTAAATATGGAAAATGACCACGCCCTCTGGCGGCCATGTTTTTTGACAGTTCAAAAATCTTTTAACAACTTTGAAAGTATATTAACTGAGAAACATTTTGGTGAAAACCAAATGTAAATCGGAGCAGTCGTTCTTGAGAAGATTTTTTTTTTAGATATCGTGCATGGTTGCCATGGCAACAAGACCGATGGCCCCACCCACTTTTTTTAAAAAACTTTTGAAGCTCACAACTACTGTATGTATCTGACCAAGTTTTGTTAAAATTCGGCCATTGGTTTCAGAGAAGAAGTTATTTGAAACAAATTGTGAACAGACGACACCGACACCAACACCGACCGATCACAATAGCTCACCTTGAGCACTTTGTGCTCAGGTGAGCTAAAAACAGAGGTTGATTTAAATGATGACAAACAAACTGAAAATTTATATTGATTATATGAATGATGAGGAATTCTTCTTGTAAATTTATATGGACAGAGTGATTCCAGTACAACTCTGATTGTGAGGGAATATTGGAGGAATATTGTCATCAGTCTAGCTATAAGGAATATTGTCATCGGCCTAGCTATTAGGAATATTGTCATCAGCCTAGCTATTAGGAATGTTGTCATCAGCCTAGCTATTAGGAATATTGTCATCAGCCTAGCTATTAGGAATGTTGTCATCAGCCTAGCTATTAGGAATATTGTCATCAGTCTAGCTATTAGGAATATTGTCATCAGTCTAGCTATTAGGAATGTTGTCATCAGCCTAGCTATTAGGAATGTTGTCATCAGCCTAGCTATTAGGAATATTGTCATCAGCCTAGCTATTAGGAATGTTGTCATCAGCCTAGCTATTAGGAATGTTGTCATCAGCCTAGCTATTAGGAATGTTGTCATCAGTCTAGCTATAAGGAATATTGTCATCAGCCTAGCTATTAGGAATATTGTCATCAGTCTAGCTATAAGGAATGTTGTCATCAGTCTAGCTATTAGGAATATTGTCATCAGCCTAGCTATTAGGAATGTTGTCATCAGCCTAGCTATTAGGAATATTGTCATCAGTCTAGCTATTAGGAATGTTGTCATCAGCCTAGCTATTAGGAATGTTGTCATCAGCCTAGCTATTAGGAATATTGTCATCAGTCTAGCTATTAGGAATATTGTCATCAGTCTAGCTATTAGGAATGTTGTCATCAGCCTAGCTATTAGGAATGTTGTCATCAGCCTAGCTATTAGGAATATTGTCATCAGTCTAGCTATTAGGAATATTGTCATCAGCCTAGCTATTAGGAATGTTGTCACCAGCCTAGCTATTAGGAATGTTGTCATCAGCCTAGCTATTAGGAATATTGTCATCAGCCTAGCTATTAGGAATATTGTCATCAGTCTAGCTATTAGGAATATTGTCATCAGCCTAGCTATTAGGAATGTTGTCACCAGCCTAGCTATTAGGAATGTTGTCATCAGCCTAGCTATTAGGAATATTGTCATCAGCCTAGCTATTAGGAATATTGTCATCAGTCTAGCTATTAGGAATGTTGTCATCAGCCTAGCTATTAGGAATGTTGTCATCAGCCTAGCTATTAGGAATATTGTCATCAGCCTAGCTATTAGGAATGTTGTCACCAGCCTAGATATTACGAATATTGTCATCAGCCTAGCTATTAGGAATATTGTCATCAGCCTAGCTATTAGGAATATTGTCATCAGTCTAGCTATTAGGAATGTTGTCATCAGCCTAGCTATTAGGAATGTTGTCATCAGCCTAGCTATTAGGAATATTGTCATCAGTCTAGCTATTAGGAATATTGTCATCAGTCTAGCTATTAGGAATGTTGTCATCAGCCTAGCTATTAGGAATGTTGTCATCAGCCTAGCTATTAGGAATATTGTCATCAGTCTAGCTATTAGGAATATTGTCATCAGCCTAGCTATTAGGAATGTTGTCACCAGCCTAGCTATTAGGAATGTTGTCATCAGCCTAGCTATTAGGAATATTGTCATCAGCCTAGCTATTAGGAATATTGTCATCAGTCTAGCTATTAGGAATATTGTCATCAGCCTAGCTATTAGGAATGTTGTCACCAGCCTAGCTATTAGGAATGTTGTCATCAGCCTAGCTATTAGGAATATTGTCATCAGCCTAGCTATTAGGAATATTGTCATCAGTCTAGCTATTAGGAATGTTGTCATCAGCCTAGCTATTAGGAATGTTGTCATCAGCCTAGCTATTAGGAATATTGTCATCAGCCTAGCTATTAGGAATGTTGTCACCAGCCTAGCTATTAGGAATGTTGTCATCATCCTAGCTATTAGGAATATTGTCATCAGCCTAGCTATTAGGAATATTGTCATCAGCCTAGCTATCTACTTACACTGTCAGATTCCTGCTGTCCTGTGGTAGTAGCGGCCTGTAGCCAGTTCTGTATCAACTTACTCTCCACTAGATCTAGCTGAATGTCATTGATCTCAGCAATCTGTACTGCTGCCTCATGTACATCTGGAAATAACAATTTATTTAACCCTTTAACCCATAGAAGCACCTTTTAGCGAATATGATATATTCCTCAACTGAAGAAAATAGTTCCAATTCAATCAGTCATGAAAATATATTATTGGGAATAGTTTCTATATTCAAGCACATGATAGCTTAAAGCAGGCTGAAAGTAAAGCAGAATGCGCCTCAAGGCGCATTTGCTTTACTTTTAACTTCCTTAAGTAGTTGTCTATGTTCAATACTAGAAATAAGCTATCAGGTAAAGGGTTAACACTTTCCTCCCTGAAACTTCAAATGGACAATTCCAGTTTCAATTTAGTCTAGTCCATTTTATAATATTAAGGGGGTAGTTTTACAATGCATTGCAAAATGACATACAATGCAGACATTGATTAGAGAACTCCTTTAGGAGCCCTCTGATCAGGGTCTTCACTGTTTGCATAGGAAAAGTCTTCTTTTCACAAGTGTGCTTATTTGCAGAGGGTATGTATATACATAAAGTCAAACTTTGACATCTCGAAGTCGGTTTTGTCGAACATACCAGTATTTCAAAACTTGTTCACACCCATTTCCAGTTAAGTTTAGTTCATTTTTTGACTAATTACAGGTAGACCTTTTTACAATATATTTCAAAATGCCAAACAATGTAGAACCTACAGGAACCCTCCGATCAAGATCTACACTGTTTGCATTGGACAAGTGTACACTTCACAGGTATACTGTTTGTAAAAGATAAGTATACTCATGGCTAAAGTTGAATTATATCTTTGTTTGTTAACGTCTGTTTCTGCCATCTATGGGCTAATTGCATGCCCAACACAGAGGGGAGCCAATACAGAAAACCTGGGTGTAATGCTCTTCTCCCTTTTATCGATAGAATTCTCTGGCTCTTTCAAATGTTAAAGCACTGAATCATCAAACCTTGAATTTTTATTTTTTAATAAAAACTCATCTAAACAACTTGGTCTGGCGGGGGATCAAACTGGAATTGTAGTCGAGCCCTACACAGGTGTACCTGGTTTATCAGGCTTGTATACCCAAGTTAGAGGTGTATATGGTTTGTCAGGCTTGTTTACCCCAGTTAAAGGTGT
This sequence comes from Gari tellinella, assembly GCA_922989275.2. Classification (NCBI taxonomy): domain Eukaryota; kingdom Metazoa; phylum Mollusca; class Bivalvia; order Cardiida; family Psammobiidae; genus Gari; species Gari tellinella. The sequence continues at coordinate 40,297,819 of OV277857.1, read as the reverse complement.
ACCTGGTTTGTCAGGCTTGTTTACCCAAGTTAAAGGTGTACCTGGTTTATCAGGTTTGTTTACCCAAGTTAAAGGTGTACCTGGTTTGTCAGGCTTGTTTACCCAAGTTAAAGGTGTACCTGGTTTGTCAGGCTTGTTTACCCAAGTTAACCCTTTACCTGATAGCTTATTTCTAGTACTTAAATTAGGTGACTACTTAAAGCAGGTTGAAAGTAAAGCAGAATGCGCCTTATGGCGCATTCTGCTTTACTTTCAACCAGCTTTAAGTTAATACTTGCTAGACTATATAAAATATTTGTAATGGTAATTGTTCATGAGGGTATAAACCGGAATTATTTTTTTCAGCGGAGGAATAAATTTAATACGCTAAAAGTCGCTTCTATGGGGGAAAGGGTTAAAGGTGTACCTGGTTTATCAGGTTTGTTTACCCAAGTTAGAGGTGTACCTGGTTTATCAGGCTTGTTTACCCAAGTTAGAGATGTACCTGGTTTAGCAGGCGTGTTTACCCAAGTTAAAGGTGTATATGGTTTGTCAGGCTTGTTTACCCAAGTTAGAGGTGTACCTGGTTTATCAGGCTTGTTTACCCAAGTTAGAGGTGTATATGGTTTGTCAAGTTAGAGGTGTACCTGGTTTATCAGGTTTGTTTACCCAAGTTAGAGGTGTACCTGGTTTATCAGGCTTGTTTACCCAAGTTAGAGATGTACCTGGTTTATCAGGTTTGTTTACCCAAGTTAGAGGTGTACCTGGTTTATCAGGCTTGTTTACCCAAGTTAGAGGTGTATAATTATGGTTTGTCAGGCTTGTTTACCCAAGTTAGAGGTGTATATGGTTTGTCAGGTTTGTTTACCCAAGTTAGAGGTGTACCTGGTTTATCAGGCTTGTTTACCCAAGTTAGAGGTGTATATGGTTTGTCAGGTTTGTTTACCCAAGTTAGAGGTGTACCTGGTTTATCAGGCTTGTTTACCCAAGTTAGAGGTGTATATGGTTTGTCAGGCTTGTTAACCCAAGTTAGAGGTGTATATGGTTTGTCAGGCTTGTTTACCCAAGTTAGAGGTGTATATGGTTTGTCAGGCTTGTTTACCCAAGTTAGAGGTGTATATGGTTTGTCAGGCTTGTTTACCCGAGTTAAAGGTGTACCTGGTTTGTCAGGCTTGTTTACCCAAGTTAGAGGTGTATATGGTTTGTCAGGCTTGTTTACCCAAGTTAGAGGTGTATATGGTTTGTCAGGCTTGTTTACCCAAGTTAGAGGTGTATATGGTTTGTCAGGCTTGTTTACCCAAGTTAGAGGTGTATATGGTTTGTCAGGTTTGTTTACCCAAGTTAGAGGTGTATATGGTTTGTCAGGCTTGTTTACCCAAGTAAGAGGTGTACTTGGTTTGTCAGGTTTGTTTACCCAAGTTAGAGGTGTATATGGTTTGTCAGGCTTGTTTACCCAAGTTAGAGGTGTACCTGGTTTATCAGGCTTGTTTACCCAAGTTAGAGATGTACCTGGTTTATCAGGTTTGTTTACCCAAGTTAGAGGTGTATATGGTTTGTCAGGCTTGTTAAGCCAAGTTAGAGGTGTATATGGTTTGTCAGGTTTGTTTACCCAAGTTAGAGGTGTATATGGTTTGTCAGGTTTGTTTACCCAAGTTAGAGGTGTACCTGGTTTATCAGGCTTGTTTACCCAAGTTAGAGGTGTACCTGGTTTATCAGGCTTGTTTACCCAAGTTAAAGGTGTACCTGGTTTGTCAGGCTTGTTTACCCAAGTAAGAGTTGTACCTGGTTTGTCAGGCTTGTTTACCCAAGTTAGAGGTGTATATGGTTTGTCAGGCTTGTTTACCCAAGTTAAAGGTGTACCTGGTTTGTCAGGCTTGTTTACCCAAGTTAGATGTGTACCTGGTTTATCAGGCTTGTTTACCCAAGTTAGAGGTGTATATGGTTTGTCAGGCTTGTTTACCCAAGTTAGAGGTGTACCTGGTTTATCAGGCTTGTTTACCCAAGTTAGAGGTGTATATGGTTTGTCAGGCTTGTTTACCCAAGTAAGAGGTGTACCTGGTTTATCAGGTTTGTTTACCCAAGTTAGAGGTGTATATGGTTTGTCAGGCTTGTTTACCCAAGTTAGAGGTGTACCTGGTTTGTCAGGCTTGTTTACCCAAGTTAGGTGTACCTGGTTTATCAGTGCCTGTCTCCCAGGTGTGCTGTGTTATACTGGGATGTTCATATAGTTTCTGTATCAGGACCTCAGGCTTCTCTGCACACTGTAGTAGCTCTGCTTCTCCCAGACCATGCACACATAGCACCTGTGCCGAGGCCATCTTCTGCCAGTGCTTCAGAAACTTCAGATACGCTGCCTTTGCTTTCTGTCTCTTGGCACTCTATGAATAAAATATTCATTGACCTTAATCCTATACCCCATAGCATTTCTAGTTTTGAAGACAGTTGACCACTTAAAGCAGGTTGAAAATAAAGCAGAATGCACCTTCAGAATCAGGCTATGGAGTAAGGGGTTAACCCATTACCCCATATCCTGTTTCTAGTTTTAAAGAAGGATACTCCCTGAAAGCAGGTTGAAAGTAAAGCAGAATGCTTTTAAGGCGCATTCTGTTTTACTTTCAGCCTGCTTTAAGCTATTATCTGTTAGAATATAGAAACTATTTTTTATGATACATATACATAACTGTATAAAATTGAACTATTTCTTCAGTGGAGGAATAAATTATAGGCGTAATAAGGTGTATTTATGGGGTAATGGGTTAAACAAAACAATCAAACGTATTAGCATCAATCTGTGGTTCTAAATCAAAATGAAGTAAGAAGTGAGGTCAACATAGCTTTTTTCAAAAAACTTTTTAATCCTTCAAAAATAAAATATGAATATGAAAATATGAACTATAAGAATTTTTATTTTTGTAGAGGCTCAACTGAGAATAAGGACACACATAGCAGTAGTTTTGTCATATTCTTACAATAACAAGAGCCCTATACGGCCCTAAATCGCACTCCTGGAACCGTTGATGTAAATGTACCATATCTTGGAAAGCTGAGAAATTATGATAATATGACTGTGCCAACTGCAGAGTAAATGATGCTGTTTGCCAAATATCTAAGATATGCAGCGGACCAGAACCATTTGAACAATATTGGTTAAGTACCTCTAGAAGTGTCTTCATGCCAAATATCAAAGCTCTAACCATTTTAGTTTCAGATAAAAGAAGAGGTTTGAAGATTTCACTATATAACTCTATGTATATATGTCCTGCTATATATTAATACACAAATAACATCAACTTTAAATATCTATCATCTGAACTACAGTCCAACTTCGTTATCTGGAACTCCTTAAGTCGAACACACCCATATTCCAAAGTTAAAACCTGGCTTAGCCACGTTTTAACTGAAATACGGGTATATTCGACATAACCGAGAATGAAATAATGAAGTTCATGTGTCGACATATCGGATAGTTCGAGTTAAGCGAGTTCGAGATATCGCAGTCGGACTGTACATTACTAGCCCGTAAAAGAAGGAAATAAAAATTCCCTCGTAATGAAGACTCATGTTAGATCTTACCGTGGTATATGAAAACTGTGTAGAGCCTGATCAGACAACTCCTTCAGGCACTGTCTTATCTGGGTCTACATTGTTTTAAAAAGTGTCAAAACATGCGACCAGGACTTCAGATAAGAGAGAGAGAGAGTAAACTGATTAAATCAAACACATCTCACTCATTTCGGCACCAATTCTGTGGTGTTACTGCTCATTAAAATCGCTGAAAGTCGAATCTTATCATAGGGTTTAATGCAGAAATAAAGATTTTACTTTCTGATATACTCCTCTTAACCCTTTCATCCCTGAAATCCCAAATGGACAATTCTAGTTTTCAATTTAGTCTTGTCCATTTTTTACATTTTAGGGTTGATTTTTACAATACATATCAAAATGACAAACAGTGTGGACCCTGATCAGAGGGCTCCTTAAGGAGCCCTCTGATCAGGGTCTACACTGTTTGCATAGGACAAGTGTACTCCTTACAAGTATGCTGTCTGCAAAGGATGCATATATGCGCAACTAGGGATCAAAGATTTAAAGGGAGCTTTGATGCCAAGTGTTAAGGACAAATAAGAAGACAGACTTACCTCCTCAGGAGTACTGAGATGCCATAGTTCAGCTATCTTTACACACTTCTCTAACACCAACACTTTCTCTGAGCCTTTGGAAAAATAAAATTATAAAAAAACCTAAATAAAACAAAAAAATAAAATAAAATAACAATTTAAAAAATGTGAAAAAATATATATATTTCTACAGAATTAGATATCTCATTGCAACATACCGGTAGACATGAAAGTGAAATTGATAACTGAATCTGAACCAAAACGTAGCGTGCTCATAGTGGTGTATCCGAGTTTCATAAAATTCATCTAAGTTGTTGCAGAGTAATAAACCAGAAAATAAAAAATCAATATTGTTGTTTAACCCATTTCCCTCATAACCTCTTTTTAGTATTATAGATAGATGACCACTTAAAGCAGGTTGAAAGTAAAGCAGAATGTGCCTAAAGGTGCAATCTGCTTTACATTCAACCTGCTTCAAGTGGTCACCTATCTTCAATGCTAGAAACAGGCTATGGAGTAAAGGGTTAAAATGGAAAACAAACAGTAAAGACTGACCAAGGTCTACACTGTTTGCCAAGGATACAGTAACTAACGAACCTTACCTAGCAGCAGCTTGCTGACCATCCATTTACAAACAGTAAAGACTGACCAGGGTCAACAATGTTTGCCAAGGATACAGTAACTAACGAACCTTACCTAGCGGCAGCTTGCTGACCATCCATTTACAAACAGTAAAGACTGACCAGGGTCAACAATGTTTGCCAAGGATACAGTAACTAATGAACCTTACCTAGCGGCAGCTTGCTGACCATCCATTTACAAACAGTAAAGACTGACCAAGGTCTACACTGTTTGCCAAGGATACAGTAACTAATGAACCTTACCTAGCGGCAGCTTGCTGACCATCCATTTACAAACAGTAAAGACTGACCAGGGTCAACAATGTTTGCCAAGGATACAGTAACTAATGAACCTTACCTAGCGGCAGCTTGCTGACCATCCATTTAGCACATGCCAAAGAACTCTCACAGTTTTTAATATTCTCCAATATCAGGGATACATCCTGTAAAATTAGAATTAGTTTTACTTAAAATTTACAGGGGTAAACAATTCCACTCTTCCTGCATGCTTTTCCCCTTCATTGTCTAATGAGCAAGTGCATTTTTTGGATTGCCTTCATTCTCTTTTATGCAGGATGAGTGACAAATTTCAGAATTGTTTACCCCTGATTTTACTTTTAACATTCTTGCTGAGAAACTGTGGTAACATTTGCAACTAATATGGATCTTGAGATTCTACACCAACCCACAAAATTGCCAAGCATGGGGAAGGGAGACCGGCGGTAGTCGTCCAGTGGTAACACGTTGGACTTCAGTACCAGGGGTCGTGAGTTTGATCCCCCGCTAGACCAGCGACCTGACTGTGAAGGGTCTTAGCTGGTACTGCGGCTGTCTACGCGTCATATATTATCAGTGCTCAATAAAGTAGGCAAGATGGCTCAATGATAAGGGAAGTAAATGTACAGTCGGCTGAGCGGTAATTCCGGCTGAAAGTATCTAGACTATAACTTGGTTACTGTATAAGTGGTTATGTTCACTGGTAAAAAAGTTTGCGAATCTGCAAAATTGACGTTTCGCTGGCAGATATGTTCGCGAAAACCGATTTCTGTTTCAGTCCATAATAACTGCACATAGTAATAATCACACTGACAGTGCTTGGTTTGAGCGTTGCTATAGGACTCGGCAATTATTGAAGTATTTCACAAGCTGAAGCAGACATCAATTCGAGCAGATGACAATTAAATCGGCATAATAAGTGTTAATTGATATCTCCTGGTGATGTGTGAAAACTTAATCCAAGGCTTACATTGTCTTCTGCTGAAAACACGCTTTTCTTACCTTTTACAACCAAGTCGACTCACATAATTTTTTAAAGCAAAATGGTTCAAACTGAGTATCAAATAGCTTAGATCCAAACTAGATGCAGAAGAACTCTGTATATTTTAATATTGATCCAAAATGTTTGCAAAAATATATTAAATTGAAGACAGAGGGATGAAAGTTCAGTAGATGTACATGTAATTGTCCCTAAAGCAGGTGTGACCAAACGGCCCTGGACATTTTTTACGTCAAAAATTCTAGTCTCGCTTTGGAATAAACATTGGCCTAGTGTCAAACAGCCTTGATCTTGATAAGATGCCTATTTACGGGACATTTCATTCAGATCACAGGCTGTTTTGCATATTTTACCAAATACATGTACTGGTAAAAAATAACGCACTGCCCGTGTTTTATAATACAAATATATACTTTCAGCTGTTATAAATCACTGTTTTAGCCAAGCCATTAGCCAAGCCATAATTACCAACGGTGAAGTATTTTCTAGATTGGTGTTTCATCAGACATTTTTTGTACATTTGAAATAAATTTAATTCAGTTTGAACCAGTTACCTGTACAAAGATCAAACTATAGTTTGAAGGCAATACAGTTGTTGTGACATATGCGATATTTAGTTGGTTCAATAAGTTAACCCTTAGCCTGCCAGTCACGACTATAGATCCATATGCAAACAGCTTGGATCCAGATGAGACGCCGAGTAACTCGGCGTCTCATCCGGATCCAAGCTGTTTGACACTCGGACAACATTTTCAGCAATTTTGAGCAACTTTGAAGCACTTTGAAACTTGAAGCAGACGAGAAATATAGCAGACGACAATTTATTTGGCGGGCTAAGGGTTAATCTGCTATGATGCAAGGGTAAATCTTTGATACGGTGCTACGGTAAAATAATGCACTATGGTAGTTGATAATATCGCTGGTGGAATTTTTTGCGGATTTTGTGAATTCGCAAACATTTCCACTTCGCAAACATTACCACTTATACAGTATTATTATTCTTTCACTTCATTCCCGACTGGACAGACAGTCCATTAAAACCCTTATAAAAAGGATAAATCAAACTAAACTGGATGATGATAATGATGAGTTTGGATCAAATTAAGAGTAACTCAGTTTCTGCTAGGAGTCAACAACTATCCGACAATTATATTATGAAAAGTTTTACAGTTCTTTAGAAACACATCTCTTATGTATGACTAGACCTACCTCCAGTACAGTGAAGTTGGCTTGGTCTGCCTTCCAGTGCCACTTACTCATATCCGAGCCTGTGTCGGGACTCCTGCACATCTCGGCATATACTCTGACAATGTTCTGAACAGCGGTTAGACACACCTGGTCATGGGATAGCTGTATAAGATAACAAGAGATGTCAGAGAGACAATAAAGCTTGCCAGCAGCACATTTTGAAAACAAGAGCCTCATGGGTCAAATTTCACTCACCTGAGAATAACTGACAAAATGGAGATAATGATCTAAGTTTCCATTGAAAAAATCTATTTTTAGCTCCTGTGACCTACATAATTTATGCAACAGACTGGAACCATTTGAACAAAATAGGTAAAGGACATCTGGAAGTGTCACCATGCAGAACACCAAAGCCCTGGCCATATTAGTGTCAAAAGAGAAGACAAAATTTTGAAAATATCAATATATAACTCTATGTAAAACTGTGACACCCGGGGCGGGGCCAATTTTGACCCCAGGGGTATAATTTTGTACAAACTTGATAGAGGAGCTGTAGATGATGACATGTGCCACATATCCAAGCTTTGGCCCTTGTAGTTTTTGACAAGAAGTTTTCATTGTAAAAAACAATTTTTGGCTCCTGTGACCTAGATATTCAATAGACCGGAACCATTTGAACAAAATACGTAAATGACATCTAGTGCCCCCATGCCAAATATCAAAGCTCTGGCCATAATATTTTCAGAGGAGATGACATTTGAAAATTTCACTATATAACTCTATGTAAAACTGTGAACCCCGGGGCGGAGCAAATTTTGACCCCGGGGGCCATGATTTATACAAACTTAATAGAGGACCTGTAGATGATGCTATGTGCCAAATATCTAAGCTCTGGCCCTTGCAGTTTTTTAACAAATTGGAAAGAGCTTGACCTAGGGATCATTTCTGTAAAGTTTGGTTGAAATCTGTCAAGCGGTATAGGAGGAGATGTCATGTGAAGCAATTGTTAACGACGACACACGCCGGACACAGGGCCATCCCAATAGCTCACCTTGAGCCTTTGGCTCAGGTGAGCTAATTAAAAGCAAAGTCTGAGGTCAAGGCCACTGGGGTAAACCTATTGCATGCATGGAAAGGTCTTGTCCATATATGCATGCAAAACAAATATGAAAGCAATATTTCATGGGACATAGGAGTTATAAGCATTAACGAAACCAATGCAAACAGTGAAGGCCTAGATCAGAAGACCCCTGATCAGGGTCTGCAATGTTTTCCATATAGCAACACAATGACAAAAACAACTGTAAATAGTCAAACAATGAACTGGCCTAATTTTAACAAGAGCCCCATGGGGCATATTTCGCTCACCTGAGAAAATAGCTGAAAAAATGGCGATAATAATTTATGTCCAGGACTGACCTAGATATGCAACAGACCCGAACAATTTGAACAAATTATGTAAAGTATATTTAAAAGTGTCACCATACCGAATATAAAAGCTCTGGCCATATTAGTGTCAGAGAAGAAGACGTTTCAAATTTTCTCTATATAACTCTATGTAAAACTGTGACCCCAGGTGCATAATTTGAACAAACTTGATAGAGGACCTGTAGGCGATGGTATGTGCCAAATATCTAAGCTCTGGCCCTTGTAGTTTCAGACAAGAAGAATTGTTTAAGTTTTCATTGAAAAAAATCTATATTTAGCTCCTGTGACCTAGTTATGCAACCGACGAGAACCATTTGAACAATTTTTGTTTAGGACATCTAGAAGTGTCACTATACCAAATATCAAAGCTCTGGCCATATTAGTTTCAGAGAAGAAGACGTTTGAAAATTTCACTATATAACTCTATGTAAAACTGTGACCCCTGGGGCGGGGCCAATTTCGACCCCAGGGGCATAATTTGAACAAACTAAATAGAGGACCTGTAGGCGATGCTATGTGCCAAATATCTAAGCTCAGGCCCTTGTAGTTTCAGACAAGAAGAATTTTTAAGTTTTCAATGAAAAAAAAATCTATTTTTAGCTCCTGTGACCTAGTTATGCAACTGACCAGAACCATTTGAACAATTTTCGTATAGAACATCTAGAAGTGTCACTATGCCAAATATCAATGCTATGGCCACATTAGTTTCAGAGAAGAAGACGTTTGAAAATTTCACTATATAACTCTATGTAAATCTGTGACCCCCGGGGCGGGGCCAATTTTGACCCCAGGGGCATAATTTGAACAAACTTGATAGAGGACCAGTAGATAATGCTATGTGCCAAATATGTAAGCTCTGGCCCTTCCAGTTTTTGACAAGAAGATTTTTTAAGATTTCCTTATTTTTTCACTTTGGTTGCCATGGCAACCAGAGTTCTGCATTGTTTTTAATTCTTTGAACAAATTTGAAAGAGCTTGACCCAAGGAACATTTCTGTAAAGTTTGGTTAAATTCTGTCAAGCCGTATAGGAGGAGATGTCATTTGAAGCAATTGTTAACGACGACGGACGACTAACGACGGACGCCGGACACAGGGCCATCCCAATAGCTCACCTTGAGCCTTTGGCTCAGGTGAGCTAAAAACTTATACTGTCCATTTGGAGTTTTAGGGTGGGAAGGGTTTCCTCCCTGAAACTTAAAGTTCCCTATTTAGTCTAATCCATTTTAACTACTTAGGGTTGTTTTAAGAAAATTTATTGTAATATGACAAATAGTGAAGACCCAGATCAGAGGGCTCCGTTAGGAGCCCTGTGATCTGGATCTTCACTGTTTGCATAGGATATGTGTACTCTTCTTAGGTACACTATTTGCAAATGAGGCATATAGTGCGTGGCTAGGGTTCAAAGGGTTAACACATAAAATTGTCTTACCAGCAGTAGCTTGGCAATCAATAACCAAGTGTCTATAGTCTCCCTCCTCAACTCTGGAGCTGTCAATATAGGCAGATAGAATAACTATAACTACTAACAAAGCTAGTACAGCACATCCCATTACCCCATAAATATGCCTTTATATAGAGGATAACCAAGTGTCTATAGTCTCCCTCCTCAACTACAGGCAGATAGAATAACTATAACTACTAACACAGCTAGTACAGCTTAACCTATTACCCCATAAATACACTTATATATGCCTTTAATCTATACCATCACTAAAGCAAATAATACCAATTTATACAGTCATGAATATGCACCATAAGAAATATTTTCTCTATCCATGTAGGTTTTAGCTTAAAGCAGGCTGAAATTAAAGCAGAATGTGCCTTCAGTCACATTTTTCTTTACTTTCAACCTGCTTTAAGTGGTCATCTCTCTTCAATAATAGAAATCGGCTATTGGGTAATGGATTAAGCATGTAATTGACTGAGATTTAGTTTGTTTCTCTTTACTCATTGCATGATGGGTAATTTTTACATCTGTAATAATTGTCGTCTACAACCGTATCCACTGCTAGCATAGTAAGAATTAAATTCCTACTATCAGAACAAATGTATTTGAAGGTCATTTGCAACAGGATAAATCTTAAATATCTTGTTTAAACCATTTCCTCACAGATGGCCTATCTTTGTCAACACAAAAGAACCTAAGCACCGCTCAGGTATATGATAGAAATAAATGCACTAGTAGGACAATTGTTTGCATGGAAATAAATACAGTAGGAGCATTTCTTTCACCTTGCACTAAGCAGCAGAAATACAGTCAAATCTATGAAAAGCAACCACTGAATAAATATGCATGGTGATCTTTGAAGACATGCGACAGCTTGATGTAGGGCAAAAGTCATGCAGAATGCTCCTATAAAAGCCTTCTGCATGTTTTTTGCCCTGCATTAATCGACAACCTTTCAGGGGTACTACAAATGTATAGACTTTTAAGCAATTTACACACGTTAGACTTTACTAGATATGATAATTGGATACAGGTTATTTGGACCGATAGCTATGGAGGAAATATTAAAGACAGCCCTTGCATCTTTGTTTAAATGTTATTGAACGTAATGTATGTACTAGAAACTTACTTATTATTTTCCATGCATCTCCATGTAGCAGAGGATGTATCGGCAGCCTTGTCTTACTCTCAGGAGGCAGAGCTGTTACACAAATCTGGGACTGAAAAACATAAATGCACTGTTTTATAACCCTTTCTCCCATTAATACGCCTTTTTACACCTTTAATCCATTCATCTGCTAAAGAAAATAGTTCCTGGCGGCTATGTCTTTTTACAGAATCAAATTCTTTGAACAAATTTAAAAGACTATCATTTGATGAATGTTCTGTGAAATATTTTTTAAATCTGACCAACCAATTATTTTTAGAGAATTATGCCCCTGTAATGATCAAACCAACTCCTCTTACAGCTACAATCTTATAAGTTGTCAGAGTTTTGCCCACATACCATAGATATAATGTGCCTGTGAACAGGATTTTGATCTGCTTTAATTTTTCACAAAACTACAGACATTTAGACATAGTCATGTTTTTGGCAGCGGGGGCCATCATATTTGTCTGACAAAGTCATCCCTCTAGGGGGTTTTTTGTTGGTTTTTTTTAGCTCACCTGGCAAGAAGTGCCAAGGTGAGCTTTTAGGATCACTGAATGTCTGTCGTCCGTCCGTTCACAATTGTTCGTTAACACTCTAGCGCCTACAAATTTCTTCCGATCTTCATGAAACTTCATAACAATGTTTCTCTTGATGAAATCTAGGTCAAGTTCGAATGTAGGTCATGTCCGGTCAAAAACTAGGTCAAATCATAAAAAAACCTTTTTAACACTCTAGAGGCTACAAATCTCAATGGATCTTAATGAAACTTGGTCAGAATGTTTGCCTCATTGATATCTAGGTCAAGTTCGAATGTGGGTCATGTCCGGTCAAAAACTAGGTCAAATCATAGAAAAACCTTGTTAACACTCTAGAGGCTACAACTCTCAATGGATCTTAATAAAACTAGGTCAGAATGTTTGCCTCATTAATATCTAGGTCAAGTTCAAATGTGGGTCATGTCCGGTCAAAAACTAGGTCACTAGGTCAAATCATAGAAAAACCTTGTTAACACTCTAGAGGCTACAAATCTTCTCAATGGATCTTAATGAAACTTGGTCAGAATGTTTGCCTCATTGATATCTAGGTCAAGTTCGAATGTGGGTCATGTCAGGTCAAAAACTAGGACACTAGGTCAAATCATAGAAAAACCTTGTTAACACTCTAGAGGCTACAAATCTAATTGGATTTTAATGCAACTTGGTCTGAATGTTAACCCAATTGACATCTAGGTCAAGCTCGAATATGGGTCATGTTGGGTCAAAAACTAGGTCAAATCAAAGAACAAGAGACCCAGAGGGTCACATTTCGCTCACCTGAGGACATTGTACCATAGAATCTGACTGGGCAATACAACATTTTGATATAGCTATGACCCAGGTGCCACAATTTGATCTTGGTAGAGGACCACAATGCGAAGCTACATGTCAGATATTAATGATCTGGGCCTTACGGTTTAAGAGAAGAAGATTTTTTAAGGTTTTCCTATAAAAACTGATAAGCCCCTGGGTGGGGCCAATTTTGGCACAGGTGTCATAATTTGAACACACTTGGTAGGGAACCACAAGGCAAAGCTTTATGTCAAATATTAAATATCTTGGCCTTACAGTTTCAGAGTAGAAGATTCTTAAAGGTTTTCCTATATATGTCTATGTAAAACTGATAAGCCCCGGGCGGGGCCAAATTTGGTCAAGGTGTCATAATTTGAACAATCTTGGTAGAGTACCATAGGGCAAAGCTACATGTCAAATATAAATGATCTTGGCCTTACGGTTTCAGAGAAGAAGATTTTTAAAGGTTTTCCTATGAAAAACTAATAGGCCCGAGGGCGTGGCAATTTTTGGCCCGAGGTCATAATTTTAACAGTCTTGGTAGAGGACCACAAGGCAAAGCTATATGTCAAATATTAAAGATCTAGGCCATACAGTTTAAGAGAAGACAATTTTTAAAGGTTTTCCTATATAAGTCTATGTAAAACTGATAAGTCCCGGGGCGGGGCCAATTTTGACCCAGGGGTTATAATTTGAACAATCTTGGTAGAGGACTATAAGGCACAGCTACATATTAAATATAAATGATCTAGGCCTTACAGTTTCAGAGAAGAAGATTTTTAAAGGTTTTCCTATGAAAAACTGATAAGCCCGAGGGCGGGGCCATTTTTGGCCTGGGGGTCATAATTTGAACAATCTTCGTAGAGGACCACAAGGCAAAGCTATATGTCAAATATTAAAGATCTGGGCCTTACAGTTTCAGAGAAGAAGATTTTTAAAGGTTTTCCTATATAAGTCTATGTAAAACTGATAAGCCCCGGGGCGGGGCCAATTTTGACCCCGGGTCATAATTTGAACAATCTTGGTAAAGGACTATATGGCAAAGCTACATGTCAAATATTAATGATCTAGGCCATACAGTTTCTGAGGAGAAGATTTTTAAAGGTTTTCCTAAGAAAAACTGATAAGCCCCAGGGCGGGGCCATTTTTGGCCCCAGGGTCAAACTTTGAACAATCTTGGTAGAGGATCAGGTAATGATACATACCAAATATCAAAGGTCTGGGCCTTTGGGTTTCTGAGCAGAAGATTTTTTAAGATTTTCTTATGCATTAAAAGTTGTCTATAGGGTCATGTTAGAAAATCTGGTCCCACAGCAAGGGGAATAACTCTAGCCAAAATCTTTGAACAAGATTTCGTTCCCCCTTGTCACTGATGCTTCTGACAAAATTTGGTTGAAATCGGTTCAGTGGTTTCTGAGGAGATGTTGTTTGAAAATGTGAACGGACGACGGACACCAGACACCGGACGACGGACGGAATGGTATCACAATAGCTCATCCTGAGCCTTCGGCTCAGGTGAGCTAAAAACAGTGTTAACCCTCTAGAGGCTACAACTCAAATTGGATTTTAATGCAACTTGGTTAGAATGTATGCCCAATTGATGTCTAGGTCAAGTTCGAATATGGGTCATGTTGGGTCAAAAACTAGGTCACTAGGTCAAATCAATGAAAAACAGTGTTAACCCTCTAGAGGCTACAAATCTTGTTAGATCTGAATGAAATATTGTCAGAATGTTTGCCTACATCAAATCTAGGTCAAAATCAAATGTGGATTGTGTCTGGTCAAAACTAGGTCACTAGGTCAAATTATAGAAAAATATTGTTAACACTCTAAAGGTTGATTGTGGGTCATGTCCAGTCATAATCTAAGTCACTATAGGTTAAGTTTACATGGTGTGCCAAGTGAGCGATTTAGGGCCATGGTGGCCCTTGTTTTAATTTGGGTTCTTGGTTGCCAGGGCAACCAGAAATCTAGCCCCACCAACAAAATGTTAACAACAAGTCCAAATTAGGTCCAGATCAAGGTTATGGTTCAGTGGATTTGAAATGGTTCAAGGCAACAACTGTGTAAGAATTCAATCATGCTGATATGTATTATAAATTAGATTGGATTTCTTCAGAGATTTCAATGGTAATTCATTGAATGATTCTCAACAAAGTTCAGTTTAACACTAACTGACTATATAATGCTTACATCTTTTTTATCTCCAGCTGGTTTGTACTCCAGCTCATAGTCTGAAGGTGGAGCATGCCTCGTGTATACCCGTAGATACCCCAGCAACTGTAATCCCTGAAGAAGACAGATAAGGTCAAAACACCAACCACAATGTGCAATTAACTTTTTTCCCCCATAGAAGTGCTTTGAATTTATTCCTCCACTGAAGAAAATTGTTCCAATTTATACAGTAATAAATATGCACCATTAGAAATATTGTCTTTATCCTAGCAGATGGTAGCTTAAGGCACATTCTTGCGCATTCTTAAGGTGCATTCTGCTTTACTTTCAACCTGCTTTAAGTGCTCACCTGTCTTCAAAACTAGTAACAGACTATGCCGTAAAGGGTTCAAGCTGACTGAAAGTCAAACTGAAAGCACCTACAGGACTCTTCAACATCTATCTAAAACATGGCACCACTTATATACTGCCTAAAGAATTGGTAACCATTCTGTGATGAGTTAAAATACAAACTGCCTTACCTTGTCAAACATACTCAAGATCAATCCTAAATGTTAACACAAGAGGGCCATGGCCCTTAATTCGCTCACCTGAGGTCATTGTGCCTTAGCTTAATAGGCAAGACAACATTTTAATATAGCTGTAAATGGAATTATCTTCCAGACAAAAAAAAACATGACAAATTGGAATAACTTAAAAAAATATTGTTGGCAGAGTTATGGCCCTTATCCATGACACTTATCAAGCTACATGTATTTCCATGATTATTTATTGCACACTCTGCTTTACTTTCAACCTGCTTTAAGTTATCATCTACTAAGATATAGATACTATTTCTTATATCTTACATGTTTATGACTGTATAAAGTGGAATTATTTTCTTTAGAGGAGGAATAAATTAAAGGCATAAAAAGGCATATGTATGGGGTAATGGGTTAACATCACTAGAACTGGAGTTATCTCAAAGACAAGAAAATATGACACTGGGAAATATCTCAAAAATGACATTGACCTTTGTAGGACATGACCCAAGTTATAAAGTTTCTAACTTTAACAAAGTTATGGCTAAGATTAAAGTTGTGGACTGACAGACAAACAAATGGACAAACAGACAAAAAAGCTGACAGACAAAAACAATATGCCCCCAACTGCAGGGGCATAAAAATATAGCAGACAACACCATATGCAACCTCATCAGCTGACCAGCTGACCTGAGTTCAGTTATGTAACTCTGCCAGTAGGAAATTTGGCTAGGGTCTAACTCTTATAATGCTGAATTGCTGTCTGCTATACATATTTTGAATGTGAATTATGACCTAGATATTAAACCGACCAGAACCATTTGAACAAACTAGGTAAAGGACATTTAGAAGTGTCACCATGCCAAATATCAAAGCTCTGGCCATATTAGTTTCAGTGGAGAAGACGTTTGAAATTTTCACTATATAACTCTATGTAAAACTGTGACCCCCGGGGCGGGGCCAATTTTGACCCCAGGGGCATAATTTGAACAAACTTGATAGAGGACCTGTAGATAATGTTATGTGCCAAATATCTAAGCTCTGGCCCTTGTAGTTTCAGACAAGAAGATTTTTTAAGATTTCCTTATTTTTTCACTTTGGTTGCCATAGCAACCAGAGTTCTATATTGTTTTCAATTCTTTGAACAAATTTGAAAGAGCTTGACCCAAGGAACATTCCTGTAAAGTTTGGTTGAAATCTGTTCAGCCGTTTAGGAGAAGATGTCATTTGAAGCAATTGTTAACGACGACGGACGACGACGGACGACGACGGACGACGGACACAGGGCCATCCCAATAGCTCACCTTGAGCCTTTGGCTCAGGTGAGCTAATAATTTGGTAAGATAACTGAAATAGATGAAATGCAATCTGTTGTACCTTGTCAAACATACTCAAGATAAATCCTAAACGTAAACACAATTTGGTAAGATAACTAAATGAGATAAAATACAAACTGTCGTACCTTGCGGAACATACTCAAGATAAATCCTAAACGTAAACATAATTTGCTAAAATAACTGACTGAGATAAAATACAAACTGCCATACCTTGTCAAACATACTCAAGATAAATCCTAAATGTAAACATAATCGCTAAGATAACTGACTGAGATAAACTACAAACTGTCGCACCTTGTCAAACATACTCGAGATAAATCCTAAACGTAAACATAATTTGCTAAAATAACTGACTGAGATAAACTACAAACTGTCGTACCTTGTCAAACATACTCAAGATCAATCCTAAATGTAAACATAATTTGCTAAGATAACTGACTGAGAAAAACTACAAACTGTCGTACCATGTCAACCATACTCAAGATAAATCCTAAACGTAAACATAATTTGGTAAGATAACTGACTGAGATAAACTACAAACTGTCGTACCTTGTCAAACATACTCAAGATAAATCCTAAATGTAAACATAATCGCTAAGATAACTGACTGAGATAAAATACAAACTGTTGTACCTTGTCAAACATACTCAAGATAAATCCTAAATGTAAACATAATTTGCTAAGATAACTGACTGAGATAAACTACAAACTGTCGTACCATGTCAACCATACTCAAGATAAATCCTAAACGTAAACATAATTTGGTAAGATAACTGACTGAGATAAACTACAAACTGTCGTACCTTGTCGACTGGAATGTCTCCTTCAGTATCTGACCTGGCAGCCATTTCTTTCAGAGTGAACTCCAATGTCTCATAGTCATACGAACTGGTCCTGAAATGTCAGTTTAAATGGTATTCTACCTTTCACCCATAGTAATCAGTACAAATCAAATACAGAAAAACATCTCTATTATGACCACTAAATTGTGATAATTTTAAAATGTTTAAGACAGATGACTGCTTAAGCAAGGTGATAGTAAAACAGAAATCTCCTTTAGGTATTTTCTATTTTACTGTCACCTTGCTTTAAGCTGTGGTCGGTCTTTAATACAATCAAATACTCTTCATTTTAGTGGTCTTCATAGAGAAGTTTTTCGGTTCATCAACCTGATATATGACATCTATCATATTTCTTTATTTAAGACAGGTTACAACTTAAAGCAAGATTAAAATAAAGCAGAAAGCTGAGCTTTCTACATTACTTTCATCTTGCTTTAAGATTTAACTTGTACTCAACACCATCAGTAAATCTAAACTCAAAAGCCTGCTTCTAGTTTTAAATACAGGTGAGCACTTAAAGCAGGTCGAAGGTGAAGCAGAAGAGACAATTCTAATGAGTAATCACACCATAGGATTTGATGCAGCCATATCAAAAAGAAATCTTTGAAAGTGTTAGTTTACTCCATGTTATATGGAATCATCATCATCATGTTTAGTTTATACAGGCCGAATAATCCTTTAACAAGGGTGAGGCCTGTCTGTCTGTCGAGGAGCGTAGTCTTCCTCTCCACTTCTGGCGATCCTGTGGTTCGGTAGAGTCCATCCCCAGAGATGCACGATCACAAGGTCCATATGGGATCATTTTGGTCGTCCTTGACCTCTCTGTGAATCAATGTTCATATTTCTGATATCTGGTAGATCCAGCTTGAACTTCGTTCAGTGTGGCCAAACCACTTCAGCCTGCCTGTTTGCAGAATGTCTGCGATGGCCTTGAGTTTGAGCTGAGATAGGAGAGTTTCGAAAGGGACGTCATTTTCTGGCTTAACCAAGCTGACCCATCTTATCATGGCTCTGTCGTTGCGATGCAGACGTCGGAGAGTGTTTGCTGATACTGCCCATATCTCTGAACCATAAAGCATCACACTCCTCACACAGCTTGAGTAAACCCGGCCTCTGGTTTCGATAGGTAGTTGCCTGTTTGTGAGGATGGGTAGGAGCTCCCTGAACTTTTTCCATGCAGATTTGCAGCAAGTAATGGCAGCGAGCTCGCATCCACCTCTGGATGACAAAGTGTCTCCAAGGTAGCAGAAGTCTGAAACTACCTCCAGTGTTTCGTCATCAACTGTTACCTCCTTCAATGGCCTTCCATCGATTGGCCGAGCTGTTCCCAAACAGCGTGGGCACTTGTAGTGCGGGTCGGGTCTGAGTTGGCCTTTGATACCACTGCACTTCTGATATTTTTACAGTAGAATTATGGTATGCAAATACTAGTTATATATGAAATGCTTGCTGAAGTGTTATGCGCAGAGTAAAATTCTGAGTTTTGAGAACAGAGTTCATTTAAGTTTTATAACCTCAGGGCCTGGCTCTATGGTTATCAAACATTTGAGATAAAAGAAATCTGACCAATCAAAACCTTAAGAACGATCTCAGATTCACACAAAGCCCTGTTTACCTATAATAAATCTTCCTAATTCTGCTCAGTAGCTGATCTGTATCCTTTATTTCTTTAATGGCTTCCTTTGCCCTCACAATGTTGGCAGCTTTATCATGGTTCTTGTCAAACACGGTCTCTTCTTCTGGAGCAAACAGGTGATCCAGGTATAACAACAGTCCACAGTTCTCATCCAGATCAAATGCCCTGAGATCAAAATAATTGTGACACATACAGTAAAACCTCTCTATTACATTCACTAAAACGAAGGCTTATTGTTTGTTTAAAAGACAGGTGACAGCTTAAAGGAAAGTGAAAGTAAAACAGAAAGCTCCTAATAAAGAGATTTTAGTATACACCTGTAGCAAAATAGCGACTAGTAATGTTAATTTAAACAAGGGCCACTATGGCCCTAAATCGCTCACCTGGTACACCATATAAACTTAACCTATAGTGATCTAGATTATGACTGGACATGACCCACAATAATCCTTTAGAGAGTGTTAACAAGATTTTTCTATGATTTGACCTAGTGACTTAGTTTTTGACCAGACACAATTCACATTTGATTTTGACCTAGATTTGAGATGGGCAAATATTCTTACAATATTTCATTCAGATATAACTAGAACTGCTATCACTAAAGGTGATTGATACCCCCACATCAAACTTCCCTGTCACAAACCCCACATAAGGTCATAAATAGCAAGTAAAAATTTGACCTTCATCTTGATTTTGTAAATTTGCAAATTTCGAGTTGAAAAGGGACACGACTCTATCAAATGTGTAAGAGTTATGAAACTTGGAGAAAAGCATACCAACATAGCACAAATAATGTGTTTCAAGTTTGTAGTCAATATCATAAATAGTTTTCAAGGAAATGGCATGTCCAAAAAATTAAAGTTAAAAAGGGGCAAAATTACAAATTGAAAAGGGGCATAATTTTGTCAAATTTTACACGCGAGTTGTCACACTTATAGAAAAGTCACACTGATAATGTGTACCACGTTTGAAGACAATATCATGAATAGTTTTCAAGTAAATGGCATGTTCCAAGAAAAAAAAAAGCGAGTTTTCAAGTATAAAAGGGGCATAACTCTGTCCCTTTTTTGCAAGAGTTATGTAACTTCAAGAAATGAAATGTCCTAAGAATAATGTGCATATTAAGGAACAAAATTTCCAGTTATAAATTCTGTCAAATTTGGTGCAAGGGTTGTCAAACTTTAAGAAATAACTCACAATGCAACACTTATAATGTGTGCCAAGTTTGAAGACAATATCATGAACAGTTTTCAAGAAAATGCCATGTTGCATGAAAAATGTCTAATTAAAAGTCAAAAAAATAAAGTTAAAAAGGGGCATAATTCTGTCAAATTTAGTGCAAGAGTTATGAAACCTGTCAATGAGTGTCCCCACATAACACTGATAATGTATATCAAGTTTAAAGATTGTATCATAAACGGTTTTCAAGAAGATGGCAAATGTCCCGAAAAACCGCATCGGATGGACGGAGCGGACTGAGTGACGGACAAGCCGTTTCCTATATAGCCCCCACCACTAGTGGTGGGGGTATAATGAGATTTGTAGCCTCATGAGAGTTAACACTGTTTTTCTATGATTTGACATAGTGACCTCATTTTTGACTGGACATGACCTACTTGACCTAGATGTCGATGAGGCAAACATTTTGACCAAGTTTCATTAAGATCCAATGAGATTTGTAGCCTCTAGAGTTTTAACAAGGTTTTAGGATGATTTGACCTAGTTTTTGACTGCACATGACCCACATTTGAATTTGACCTAAATTTCATTGAGGCAAACATTGTGACCAAGTTTCATTAAGATCCAATGAGATTTGTAGCCACTAGAGTGCTAACGAACCAATTGTGAACGGACAGACAACGGATCCTAATAGCTCACCTTGGCACTTCCTGCCAGGTGAGCTAAAAACTACTTGATTATGGTAATAAGATAACTCATATGTGTGCAGTAAAACACTCTAAAAGAGCATATGAGTTACCTCATTACCTCCCTTTAATACACAATACTTGATTATGTTCAAATGCCAAGTAAACATGCTATACATACTGACAGAACTCTTTCACCAGATCTGTGTCAGCCAGCTCACTCTGTGCAATAGCTGGCAACAGGTTATTTCTTTCACTCTTAGGTCCAAGAACTGTGCCTTTGAAAGGTATCTGAAATGTTCAATAACAATACACTACTGTGACAATGGAGAAGATGTTATTTGTTCACAATAAACCTGTCTGTGGCAAAAGACAAATATTTCCAATTCAAGCAGTTTCGAGCTATATCAGACGCAGGGTAATTTTGTTGTGTTTTAACCATCCCCCCATAGAATCGCCTTTTAGCGCATTCAGTTTATTCCTCCCCTGAAGAAAATAGTTTCAATTTATACAGTCATGAATTTGTATCATAAGGAATATTTTATTAATTCTAGCAGGTTTTAGCTTAAAGCAAGTTGAAAGTAAAGCAGAATGTGCCTTAAGGCACATTCTGCTTTACTTTCAGCCTGCTTTAAGAAGTCACCTAATTTCAAAACTAGAAACAGGCTATGGGTTAAAGGGTTAAGCACTAATATGTCTTTAGAGAGTGCTGTTCTATTTCAACGAATGGTTTCCTAACATAAGTGTAATGCAGGACAAAAGCAATGCACAGAGTTCCTCTAGGAACTTTCTGCATTACTTTTGACATGCATTTAGCAGTCACTTATGTTTAGCGATCAGTGTTTTTCTCTTATAAATGGCCACTTAACCCATTACTCCATAGATACTCATTTTTATGCATTTAATTTATTCTTCCACTGAAGAAAACGGTTCCTCTTTATAGAGTACTGAACATGTATCATAAGTAAAATGTTCTATATTCTACCAGATGGTAGCTTGAAGTAGATTCAAAGTACAGCAGAATGTACCTTAAGGCACATTCTGCGTTACATTCAACCTGCTTTAAATGGTCACTTATATTATTAAACAAGGGCCACTATGGCCCTAAATAGCTCACCTGGTACACCATGGCAAACTTGACCTATAGTGGCCTAGATTAGGACTGGACATGACCCACAATCAACCTTTAGAGTGTAAACAAGATTTTCCTATGATTTGACCTAGTGACCTAGTTTTTGACCTAACATGACCCATATTCAAACTTGACCTATAATCAATGAGACAAACATTCTGACCAAGTTTCATCAAGATCCAATGAGATCTGTAGCCTCTAGAGTGTTAACAAGATTTTTCTATGATTTAACCTAGTGACCTAGTTTTTGACCGGACATGACCCATATTAGAACTTGACCTATATATCAATGAGACAAACATTCTGACCAAGTTTCATCAAGATCCAATGAGATTTGTAGCCTCTAGAGTGTTAACAAGATTTTCTATGATTTAATCTCGTGACCTAGTTTTTGACCGGACATGACACATATTCAAACTTGTCCTAGATATCAATGAGACAAACATTCTGACCAAGTTTCATCAAGATCCAGTGAGATTTGTAGCCTCTAGAGTGTTAACAAGGTTTTTCTATGATTTGACCTAGTGACCTAGTTTTTGACCGGACATGACCCACATTCGAACTTGACCTAGATATCAATGAGACAAACATTCTGACCAAGTTTCATTAAGATCCAATGAGATTTGTAGCCTCTAGAGTGTTAACAAGGTTTTTCTATGGTTTGACCTAGTGACCTAGTTTTTGACCCAACATGACCCACATTCGAACTTGACCTAGATTTCTACTAGACAAACATTGTGATCAAGTTTCATGAAGATCCAATGAGATTTGTAGCCTCTAGAGTGTTAACGAACAATTATGAACAGACAGACGGACGGACGTTCTCACAGTTGGACATTTGTTGGGTATATTTTTTGTTTGAAAGTACCCAACAGTTCACTAAAATACCCAACAATAACAATAGGGCAATCACGGAATGAATGGAATCTATTGTTCTCCCTACACAACAAAGGACCTTTCGTGCGCTCGGACGGACAGACGGACGGACGACGGACATCCAGCGATCCTAAAAGCTCACCTTGGCACTTTGTGCCAGGTGAGCTAAAAAAAAAACTAGGAAGATGTCATGGAGTAATGGGTACACACAACTACAGTGGAGAATCTGTTATTCTTTCCCAATAAACGCGTTTACGCTAAAACTATTATTTGCAGTGCAAACAGTTTGGAGCCAGATCAGACGCCGGGTAACCCGGCGTCTGATCAGGCTCCAAACTGTTTGCCACCAAGATAAAAAAGAATTATCAGAATTGTCCAAAAGTTGTTCTTTTCTACGTTTTAGTGTTTTGCGTTTGCGTACGTTTGCGTTTAAATGGGAAAGAATAACAGATTCTCCACTGTATGACTATACCCAATCAAGGTATGGGCCAATTGTCTCCAAAGATACAAGTTGAAACAGTAGAAGAAAGTCTCACCTTCATTTTGTTAAGTCTGTAGCCCCAGGAAGCATTGGTCTCTAGGAGCTGGAACTGACTGATCACATCTGGCTGTCTGAACAACTCTCCCATACCAACACCAACTACTGCTATAGACTGTGGAGTAAACACATTGGGGGTTTTTGTGTTAGGTTTTTGCTATGATTTTAACAGCATTTCAGTGATATTGCAACGCCCACCTAATTACAGGTCAAAGAAGACCCAAGAAGCCCACTATTCCCTGTTTCAGGCCCAAATCTACATCTTAAGTGCCCTGACTGAGATTCAAACCCACAGCGTCACAGAGCTTAGTAATTGTCAGTCACAGTGACTATAACCACTAGGCTAAACACATTAGGTTCAATCTGAAACTTTAATATGTAATGTCCCCTAATGAACAAATGTGATGCTGCAAAATAAAGCATCTAGTACTATATTCATTGACTGCTGTGAAACTGTCTGCTTAAAATGGACAAACAGGACGTCTACACTTTATCGCAATCATCAAGTGTTAAACTAAGGAGCCACCAGTCAGAATAAAGGACAACCTTCATATAGCTCTTAACCCTCTACCCCGTAGCCTGTTTCTAGTTTTGAGTTTTGAAGACAAGTAATCACTTAAAGCAGGCTGAGAGTAAAGCAGAATGCACCTTAAGGCGCATTCTGCTTTACTTCCAACCATAGGCATTCGGCCCGTTGGCTATGACACTACCCCTAGCTGCTATAAGCCCCTCCACCACCACCAAACGTGGATAAAATACCCCAAAATATATCCATACATTCAATAATCATCATAAAAGAACATTTCCTGAAGTTTCATGAAATTTAAAAAAAAAAAATTTTTTGCTAATTTATATAAGTAAAATAGTAAAGGCTGCCATGAAAAAGCGCCTTGCAGAAGCAACCCTCAAGTTCCCAACCCTGTCATTTTGTCAAATCTTGGACGATCTCGACAGATGATGGCTCATTGTTTACAGCAAACAGTTTTCTTTGACGATAATTGGTAAAAAATTCAAAGCAATCGGCGAACACGCGCATGGGGACTCGAAGGGTGGGGAGACCCCTTAGTCGGAAACTATTCGTCACGCAAAATTTTCCCAAACAAACGACTGGTTGCCCAGTCAAACTATTCTCATTCTAGCGAAACCGAGAACCAGCTTCAAAGCAGGAAATGACGCAAAAATTCAACCGTCTCAATTGGTCGTATTCGAATCAGGACAACTATCGCGTGAATTGGAATAGTTGTCAACAAGTTCTATTCGAATCATCACTTGATGTTTTCCGTTGACAAAATGTTGTCAAACCATCAAATCTTTGACCACAATTTCGATTCGAGTCGGGTCAAAATTGTTGTCATCAGTAAATCTTCGCGCATTTGCTCCGCCCAGTTTTCGTTGACAACAAACTCGATGATTCGAATACGACCAATGATCATATACGTTTGTCAACAGACTTGAAAACGAAAGTTATCTAGAAATTTATTTCGTAACAGAAATGCTCATTTACCGATAATTCAAAAGGTATTTATTATATATTTCATTTTCTATTAATTACCCGTACCATGGTGTAATGCATGGTCGCAAATGCACTTGTTAATCGCTGAATCAGTGAATGACTGACGAACAAGTCCAAAAATTAAGGTGACAGAAGGATTCCGATATAAGGTGCCTATCGAACTTTTTATTTCTTCACTTGTGCTCGTGTCTTGCTTGGGCTGTGAGCTAACTTTCTTTGAACAGATATGTTAAATGTAAATAATAAGCCATCATTTGTCAAAATCGGTCCAAAAATGACAAAATGACAAGGTTGGGAAGTTGATGGCTCTGAATACACATCCACCTTCTCATTGTATACATATATGATACGAATTTTTTTTTTTTTTTTTGAAACTTCTTGAAACTTCTTGAAACATTTGTTAAGGATGTTTGTTGAACATATGGATGTATTTTGACTCATTTTGAAAGATTTATGGGAGGGGGGGGGGGGGGAGGGGTGTCATAGCTTACGCGCCGAAAACCTGTGCTTCCAACCTGCTTCAGGCTACTATCTGCTACAATATAGAAAATATTTCTTTCGGTACATGTTTATGATTGCATAAATTAGAACTATTTTCTTCAGTGGCGGAATAAAGTAAAATTAATGCTTCTATGGAGTACAGGGTTAAATTGGTATAAATGAATCATAAAATACATTTCTAAAAGGACTAGTTAGGATTGATGTGGAAAAAGTGTTTCTACAAAGGGAATGGTTAAATGAATAATTTGATACTCTCTAAAATAAAAACAACAAGACTGCTTGTTCAATAAACACTTATGCCCCCGATGGCATCCTTGACAATATATTCTGAATCTTTTCTAAGTCCAAATAAGGTCAAGGTCAAACTGAGCTTGGGTAATATAGGTCAATTGGTAATGGTCTAAGGCAATAACTGTATAAGTATCGAAGCATTGCAGTAAGAAGTGTTGATGCTAGACGAAACGGTAAAATCTAGTTTACCAAGAAATAGTACATTTACAATATTCTAAGTCCAAATTAGGTCAAGGTGAAGGTCGAAATCAAGGTTGAGTGATATTGGTGGATAGGGAATGGTCCAAGACAACAACTGTATAAATATCCAAGCATTTGAGTAAGCGTTGTTGATGTTTGACGAAACGGTAAAATCTACTTAACCTGGTTACGGACGGACAGAAAGTATGATTACTATATGCCTCCGCATCTATAAATGCCGGGTGCATAATAAAAATATCTCATTTAAAACTAGTTTCATGTTTTATAACGGATAAGCAACAAAGGCTGGATTCAAGGTTTGACATGTGTTTTCAAATGTGCAACTACAGCGTTCCCTCTCTACAACGACACCCTATGGAAGACAAACATTGTGTGTCTTGTTCGGAGGGAGTCCTTATAGGGAGGGAATTGGCTTACATTTGCAAACAGCTTAAATCCAGATCAGACACTGCGTAACGCACTCGTCATTATTTTTTGTCTATCAAAATGTCCATTATGTCACTATGAGAAAAACAGCAGACAACAATTTTAAGCAGACAGTATGGCAGACATGAAAAGATTGGACATAAATGTCTTGTTTGGGGAAACAGCGACAAGGGTCATTGTAAGGAGGGAGTCGTTGTTGGGAGGGCCGTTGTAGGGAGGGAACACTGTAGTGTATATCTAGAACTAACATATTGGACATCACTTGGTCTGGTTTTACACTCTTTGTTATGTCTGATTTTCCAAACTTTACAACACTTCTTATTCAGGGCTCCAGATAAGGGGAGAAAATATCAGTATGAAAAGTATCATAAATAGAGAGGATAATTTTGGGTGCTATTAGAGGCGAACATTCAAGGTGATTATCTGATATTATTTATTTTAGACTTTTTACTGTCATCTTAATCAAACTTTTTAGCGGTATGGGAAAGCATCAGTAGTTTAGAGATGCCGAAGTTCCGCCATATTGGCATAAGTTTGACTTGTAGTGGTACGTTTCAACATTGATCTCAATGTTGGACCAAACGTTTTCTTCTTTTTTTTTAAATCTAATTTTTGGGCCACTGAAAAAAATAATTATTTTTTGCTGGCCCAAGACTTGGAAGAAATACACGACTTTGTTAAATAAACAAACTGACTCGACGATGATCGTCGGTGAAGAAAGTCGGCTTATCAGCGAGATATGCTGACTCGGACGATGTTTTTCATTTTTTATTCAATGCAAGTGCAGAATTTTGTTTGGACATTAACTCATTTTTTTTCTTTTCAATGAGCCGTTATATATAGGCCTGGGAAGCCATTTTAGCTGTCAAATCTACAGCTTTACCCCAGCTCGAAAGCAGTAGATTTACCACTGCACATGTGCAGGGTTCAAGCTCAATTGTCACATGGTAAATGATAGTTGAAAGAAGTTTCGAAAAATAATCAAACAGTTTAAAAAATCGAGACCGGTAAACTTATCGCTTAATTCACCACATCAGTACTTTTAACATATTTGTATCTGTTGAATTTGTCAAATATTGACCAACTTGCTTGAATATTAAAGACTGAGCGTGACAATTATATCTTTTTGATTGCATCCTAGGGACGCAACGACCATCCATTTTTTAGATATGATTATTGCGTAAGCGCGAACCCTGCATATCGTGTGACCTCTCATTAGAATCACAACTTTGAGACAATTCTAAAGAGTAGTAACACCATAGAATTTGGTACTGAAATGAAGGGGCAAATGCTGGATTTGATCCGTTTATTCGCTCTTATCTGGAGCCTTGCTAGAATGCAATACTTACTTTAAGTTTTTTATACTGGTTGCCTGCCATTTTGATTGACCTCATCATGAGATCCATCACTTCACGCCTCTCACGAAAACACAGGTATGTCAGGGCCAGCTGAACGTCCACACGAGAGCTGTTGAAAATCTGCAATCAACAGATATGTAGTAAAACCTCTCTATAATACAACCACTAAATTGTGCAAATTATTAGGTGTTAAGACAGGTGACAGCTCCTATAGGAGCTTTCTGTTTCCTGTCATCTTGCTTTAAGCTGTCACCTAGCAGTCTTTTATACAATCAATTATCAATCTTTTTTTAGTGGTAGTGATAGAGAGGTTTTGCTGTATATGGCTGTTGTCTTTAACTCATTAACCCATTGTGCCACATAATATGCATCATTCACAAACAGTGCACACGTGAAGGGTACATTTGTCCTATTCAAACAATGTAGACCCTGATCAGAGGGCTCCTGAAGGTCTTTCCTAACCAATGTGATACCTTTGAACAATTGTAGAAATTTGGATGAAATATAGTCAAAATAATTTGCTGCCCATAAAATTTTGGCAAAGGGGAAATGAATAGTAAGAGTTGTCAACAAGTTGCCATTTTCTATTTTTGTTTTGTTTGTAACGTCCGTTTCTGCCATCCATGGGTTAATTGGATGCCCCAGAGGGAGGGGAGCGGATACAGAGAACTAGGACACGATGCCCTAATCTTATTTTCGAAAGAGTTCTCTGGTTCTTTACCCCTCGACTACATCCGCTGGTCCATTTTCTATGATTAATTGAAATGCGTTTGCCTATTGATTGCGTTTAAACGGGGATTGAATAACGTCTTCACTGATTGTGTCTGGAAGAAGAAAGCTGGTATATTTGCTAACCTTCATAAGGAGTGTACAGACCAGGTCTTTCAGCATACCCTGGCTGGTCTGATTCAACTTCTGTAAGGCTGCTTTCTCTTCTACAAGTCTCTCTTTCTGACTCTAGAAAACAATAAGGCAAACAGTTAAAGTAAAACCCTTTGATAGTCACACACTTACTGACTGAGAAGTTAAGAGAGGTTTGTGCATACAGAATGTTAAAGACTAAAGCAAAAGCAAAAAAAGTTGCAGATGCAACCCAATTCCAGTATATCCCCCCCACCACACGCAATTTGTTGTGGGGAGTATAATTAGTAGGGATGATAACGGTTATTAACGGTTACGGATATTGTAACCGGTTAATGGCAAGCAAAAACCGGTTAACCTGACATAAAATTTAACCATTGTATTGCCGAGAAAAAAATATGTCTTCTACCTACTGTTAGTTCTGAATGTTAATGATGAAAGTCATCAATTCTTTAGAGAATCCTACTGACAAATGTCGAATAGTTTGGTTTCCGACCAAACCCGAGTGAAACTGCATCTGATCTGGATCCACGCTGCTTTCAAAATCATTAAAAATCTCTGACTTTACATGCGTGTATGAGATATTCGGCTATGTTCTATTAGGCTTTAGATCCAATTCGAAACTGAATTTCAAAGAGTATGTTCCAGTTCTGAAGTGCTACATGTTTTCATCTGCACACTAAATTTGTGTTTGATACAAAGAATATACATGCACTGGTAAGCATCCGATCTGGATCTTGAGTAATTCATTGTTACACTCGATTTGGCAGAAAATATGAGGGCGTTAAATCCTTATTATGCCATTTTGAACTGAATAAAGCCAAACAGAAGCAGTTTAACATACTTGTTAGTAGAAGAAATTTTCAGCAGATTACATTTTTGCCACTCCTAAGAAAAGTAGCAGACGCAATACGGAGCGTAAGTTACGTAACCTGTTTGTGAAGGGTACAGTACGAAAATTAATCAACTTGACAATCAAATCGGAAACCCACCGGAATACATTTTTTGACTTTTTTTAAGTGATTCTGAATGATAAAACCAGAAATGGGTGTCAAAGCCACCTGATGCTCGCCTGTTTAAAGTTTAAGTCTAAAAAATATCTTGTATCAAAAGAAAATCAATTTTCAGTTTAGAACTATTATTAAATTAATGTTGAGTCTTAGTCTAGTTACGAGGGCTGTCCCAAAACATCGTAGACTTTCGTAATAGAATTGTTATTTATAACAGCAGAGACAAACGCTCGTAATGGTTTATAAACATAGGGATTAGGTAAGCCTGTGTGAATTTTTAACGCACTATCTTAAAAACTGGCTAGCGCAGAGTAGTTTGAAACACCTTACCCGTGCAACCCCGGCGCACACTATAGTTACGTTATGACGTTATCGATCGACGTCAACGTTACTCTTTTTCAAAATATTCGCCGTGATGAGAGAAGCATTAGCTGTTTCACACAACCTGTTAACTAGTCATATACGCTGACGAACAATGCATTTCTTCATTCCTCACAAGACTCTTAATGTTTCTTGTTAGCTCACCTGAGCCTTAGGCTCAGGGTGAGCTATTGTGATCCCATTCCGTCCGTCGTCCGGCGTCCGTCGTCTGTTCACATTTTCAAACAACATCTCCTCTGAAACCACTGACCCGATTTCAACCAAACTTTATCAGAACCTTTAGTGACAAGGGGGAACGAAATCTTGTTCAAAGTTTTTGGCTAGAGTTATTCCCCTTGCTATAGGACCAGATTTTCTAGCATGACCGTATGAACAACTTGTAATGCATAAGAAAATCTTTAAAAATCTTCTTGTCTGAAACTGAAAGGCCCAGACCTTTGATATTTGGTATGTATTATGACCTTATGGTATTCTACCAAGATTGTTCAAATAATGACCCCCGGGCCAAAAATGGCCCCGCCCTGGGGCTTATCAGTTTTTCTAAGGAAAACCTTTAAAAATCTTCTTCTCTGAAACCGTAAGGCCTAGATCATTTATATTTGACATGTAGCTTTGCCTCATGGTCCTCTACCAAGATTGTTCAAATTATGAACCCCGGGCCAAAAATGGCCCCGCCCCTGGGCTTATCAGTTTTACATTGAATTATATAGGAAAATCTTAAAAAATCTTCTTCTCTGAAACTGTAAGGCCCAGATCATTAATATTTGACATATAGCTTTGCCTCATGGTCCTCTACCAAGATTGTTCAAATTATGACCCCCGGGTCAAAAATGGCCCCGCCCCGGGGCTTATCAGTTTTACAAAGACTTATATAGGAAAACCTTTAAAAATCTTCTTCTCTGAAACTGTAAGGTCCAGATCTTTAATATTTGACATATAGCTTTGCCTTGTGGTCCTCTACCAAGATTGTTCAAATTATGACCCTCGGGCCAAAAAAAGGCCCCGCCCTGGCGCCCTCGGACTTATCAGTTTTTCATAGGAAAACCTTTAAAAATCTTCTTCTCTGAAACCGTAAGGCCCAGATGTTTTATATTTGACACGTGGCTTTGCCTTATAGTCCTCTACCAAAGTTGTTCAAATTATGACCCCCAGGTCAAAATTGGCCCCACCCCGGGGCTTATCAGTTTTACATAGACTTATATAGGAAAACCTTTAAAAATCTTCTTCTCTGAAACTGTAAGGCCTAGATCTTTAATATTTGACATATAGCTTTGGATTGTGGTCCTCTACCAAGAGTGTTCAAATTATGACCCCCGGGCTAAAAATGGCCCCGTCCTCAGGCTTATTAGTTTTTCATAGGAAAACCTTTAAAAATCTTCTTCTCTGAAACCATAAGGCCCAGATCATTTATATTTGAAATATAGCTTTGCCCTATGGTCCTCTACCAAGATTGTTCAAATTATGACCCCGGGATCAAATTTGGCCCGCCCCGGGCTTATCAGGTATATTAGCTATATCAAAATGTTGTCTTGCCCAGTCAGCTTCTATGGTACAATGTCTCAGGTGAGCGAAATGTGGCCCTCCGGGCCTCTTGTTTCAGCTTCTCAAACTTAAGTCATAGTAACTGAAATTTCAGGCATATAAATACGACGAAATCTGATGGGGGCTATGTCAGTGCTGTATGGCACATGTTCAAGCTTTCGAAAAACCTACTACGGCAATTTTGAATTGTGTATACTGGGAAGTGTGGCACCGAACGTTATCTTGGTGGAATATGATGCATTCAACTTGAAATTCAAGGTTGTCAATGAACCCTCTGATCGCTTCTTTCGTATCGCAATGCAGCATGCAAGATATCTGTGCGATGAATTTGTAAAGAAATGCCTGCTCTCTCGCATACCGTTGCAAACCTGGACATGTCTCTTTTTTGCTGCACTTAGCAAGCGAGACATCCACCTAGTATAGCCTCTCGATATGCTTAGTTTCTCAAGCAAAACCCGGTGTAAAGACAAGTTGCTGACCCCGACGATTTCAACAATTTTTATTTCCGCAATATGCTGATCACTATTGAAGACGCTCCTCACGTTTTTTTACAGTGAAGCCGTCAATTCATATCGGCCGTCCCGTTTCGGTTAACTAATTTTCAATCCATCCTTCTAAAAAACGCTTATGCTGTTTGAAGATCAGAGAACAAGATGCTGATTTATACTTTTCTGTTGATTGTAGTTGTTTAAACGTCTGTGTCGCGTCATATTTAACCTACCATAGTATTCTATAACATTTTGCTGCGCCGCACTTTCCCTTGACGTCGTCATTTCTAGCGTTTGCAGAACACGGTACCATTCGCGATAACTATAGATGTATTCAAAATACCGCTACGTTAATGATATTTTCCAGGATGACGTCACATATAGCAACGTCAAGGTTCATGACGCAATTTTGCGCGAATTCAAGCTCGAAGTTGCATTGTAGGAGGTTGAAAGATGCACACCTTTAAATCTACCTGTAAGATTTTTGCGTGCGCCGCACAATCTAACCAGCAATAAATATTTGCTAATAAATAGGGGTCAAGTTTGTTAATGAACCTCAATCTTTATTCTACAAATGTGAAAATGTTTGAAATAGCATCAGTAAAACAAGAGGGCCATGGCCCTAAATTCGCTCACCTGAGGACATTGAAGTTTGTACCTAAGTTGACTGGGCAAGACAACATTTTAATATAGCTATAAATGGAGTTATCTTCCGGACAAGAAAACATGACAAAAGTGAATTTTGTTGCCAAGCTTATGACCCTTATCCATGACACATCCTCTTATCAAGCTATTTCCATTTCCGGTAAATGATAATTATTTCACTAGCGTCAGCAGAACTGGAGTTATTTTCCTGACAATAAAATATGACAAAGGGGAAAACAAAATATTGCTGCCCTTATGCACTAGGCATTTTCTCTCATCAGTTTCTTTCCATACATAAAATTTCATTACAATAGCATCAGTAGACCTGGAGTTGTCTTCTTTACAAGAAAATATGACAAAGGGAAATAACTAAAAAAAACAATGATGTCAGAGTTATGGCCTTTGCAAATGGCACTTCCTCTCATTAGGCTCTTTCCAAATAGGCAATTTCATTTTACCCATTACCCCATAGCCTGCTTCTAGTTTTGAAAATAGGTGGCCACCTAAAGCAGGTTGAAAGTAAAGCAGAATGGGTCTTAATGCACACTTTGCTTTACTTTCAAACTGCTTTAAGCTACCATCTACTAGGATATAGAAACTTATTTCACATCTTACATTTTCATGACTGTTTAACCCTTTCCCCCATAGAAGCGCCTTTTAGCACATTCAGTTTATTCTTGCTCTAAAGAAAATAGTTCCAATTTATACATTCATAAATATGTATAATACAAAATATTTTCTATATTCTAGTAGATGATAGCTTAAAGCAGGCTGAAAGTAAAGCAGAATGCGCTTAAAGCGCATTCTGCTTTACTTTCAACCTGTTTTAAGTGGACACCTACATTCAATACTAGAGATATGCTATGGGGGAAAGGGTTAAAGGGGAATTATTTTCTTAAGTGGAGGAATAAATCAAAGGCCTAAAAATGCACATTTATGGGGTAATGGGTTAACAAATGTCTGAACAAACGACTGAACCATTTCTAAACTTTAGCAGACAACATGTTCAGTTCTGTTGGCCTGATCACTGAGGTCAAATATTATGTAAGAGAACTGTAGCAGCAGCAGTCTGGGAGCTTACCCTTACCAGACTGAAACGATGTCTGCTAAATACCTTCTGTGTGTAAAAAATGTACATTTTTATTTTTTAGAAAATGTTAAGTTGGTAAATGAGTGGCAAATAGTTTGGATCCAGATTAGATGCAGCATTATGTTGCATCTGATCTGGATCCAAACTGTTTGCAAATATTGGTTATTTGCCCATAGTATATTAAGGGTAACTCAGGTAAATACAGTTCTGCCTAAATCAAAAATACTGTAAAACCTGCCTAGAGCAGCACTTAAACTGTGCAGGGTGGTGTCAAATGTGACCCTAGGGATTTCATTTTAACAAACTATAGAGAGATCCACCAGGAGATTCTACTGTACAAATATCAAAGCTTAGGG
The DNA here is from genome assembly GCA_922989275.2 of Gari tellinella. Classification (NCBI taxonomy): domain Eukaryota; kingdom Metazoa; phylum Mollusca; class Bivalvia; order Cardiida; family Psammobiidae; genus Gari; species Gari tellinella. The sequence continues at coordinate 40,263,696 of OV277857.1, read as the reverse complement.
CCTAGTAGTTTTGGGCAAGAAGATTTTTTAAAGATTTTTGCTTTTTTGCTTTTTCAAGCAGAGTTTGTGCTTTTTTTCATTTTTTTTGAACAACTTCTGTAGAGAAGCATCCAAGGAACATCATGAGCAGTTTGAACTCTCCCTACAATCGGCGGGTTTCAGAGGAGATGTCGTTTGAAGTAAAAGTGAACGGACAGACGGACAGACGGACAGACGTACTACGGACGGTGAGCGGTCACAATAGCTCACCTTGAGCCTTTGGCTCAGGTGAGCTAAAAATCATAGAAATAATACGTTGGGTTCATCAAAAAAAAATTTTGTCCACTGTGTTTTGGGACAGCCCTCGTATATTAAACTTTAAACAACCCGTGCAACCTTTAACCTGATGATTTGTAGTCAAAACAACTAAGTCCAAATTGTGTCAAAAATTGACAAATATTAAAATTATTTTTAAATTTCAACTTCATAACATCAATGTTTGACCCCTAATGAACCTCCATACAAAATTTCAGCACCCTAAACTTAAAACTTAAACTTATTAATTTGATTAAACGCCTATTTTTACACATAGTATATTCAATGGCGTTGTACAATGAATGATAAAATAAAAATGAACAATCAATAGAACCAAAGTACACATAACAGTACTATCTATATATATAAAGAATACTGACAGCTGATATTCTTGTTCACACATTACTTAAACCACGAGTCAAACTTTCTGAAAAATAGTGTTTTAAGATTTCTCTTGAAAACACTCACCGATTCAGAAGTCCTTACACGTGATGGTAGATTGTCCCATAATTTTGGTCCGACAGTTTTAAAAGCTCTGTCGGCGAAGGTTTTACGTCTATTAAATGGAACATTGTAGCAACCTGTTACAGAATCTGAAGATCTTAAACTACGCCTTGTTACCTGCTCTGTCAACTGTTCAGTTAAATAAGCTGGAGCTTGACCAACTGAACAGTTGAACATCATAGTTAACAGCTTAAATTCAATTCTGGCCTTAATGGGAAGCCAATGCAGTTGGTACAAAGCTTGCCTTGAACTATCATACTTGCTTAGTTTCAAAACAAGCTTGGCGCACATGTTTTGTATTCTTTGCATTTTTTGCAGATCACACTGAGAGATTCCATACAAGATTGCGTTACAATAATCCAAATGTGAAATGACTAGTGATAGAACAAGAATCTCAGTAGCATCCTTGGAAAGATATTTTCTAATACTTTTTATCCTAAGGTAGTTAAACATAGCTATTTGACACTTCCGTTTAATGTGGTCTTTGAAGTTTAGGTTTTCATCTAAGAATGCACCTAAGTACCGTATACAGTTGGCAGATTTGATTTTATCACCAGAAATATCTATTTCTGTCACTGAGCATTTATCAAGCTGTTGTCTGCTGCCAAATAATATAAACTCTGTTTTTTGCGTGTTCATTTTTAATTTGATGCTTTTCATCCAGTTATCAATCACAACTGCACAAGTTTCTAGTTCACAAATTGCTTGCTCCTCCTGCTCCATCGATGTGGGTCTGAACCGTTTATTGGCTATGTGATCATCGGCAAAGCCGAACACCGAGATTGATTGTGGAATTACTTCAAATAATGTTCCAGCGTACGTTAGAAACAGCCATGGACCTAAGCAACTACCCTGGGGAACACTGCATTGTAATGTGTGTGGAGTTGAGAAGGTTGATTCTACGTTGACACTACATGTGCGTGGCCTTAAGTATGAATCGACCCATTTAAGAGGTATGCCACATAGTCCATACTGGTTCTGCAAAACCTGGATAAGGATCGTGGTCCACTGTATCAAAAGCGGCGCTCAATCCAATGCGATTAAGGCACTGACTTCCTGGTTTTCCATGCTTTCAAGCAAATCGCTTACTAATCTGAGCAAGGCTGTTTCACAGGAATGAAACCGTCTATATGCAGATTGATTCTTGGGAAGCAGATTGTGATCACTTGAATGGTCATTTAGTCTAAGCAAAGCTGCTTTTTCAATAAGTTTTGACAAAAATGGTAAATTGCTCACAGGGTGATAATTTGAATATTTAAGTTCAAGACCTGCTTTCTTAACCCTTTGAACCCTAGTCCCGCATATAGGCGTTCTTTTCAAACAGTGTACATGTGAATAGTACACTTGTCATGTGCAAACAGTGAAGACCCAGATCAGAGGGCTCCGAAAGGAGCCCTCTGATCAGGGTCTTCACTGTTTGTCATAATGCCAAATATTGACAAAAACAACCCATAAAAGTCAGAAATGGACTAGACTAAAATGGAAACTGGAATTGTCCATTTAAAGTTTCAGGGAGGAAAGAGTTAAGCAACGGTCTGACGATCGCATGTTTCCACTTTGATGGGAAAATCCCTTGTTTTAATGACAAATTAACTAATTCGGTTATCACAGGTAACAGATCACCAAGATGCATTTTCAACAGGCCCGTAGGGAGTTTGTCTAACTCACAAGATTTTGTTTGAAGATCCATTATTAGTTTTTTCACTTCAGTTTCATTCAGGTCTTTGAAAGAATCAAAACATGGAACGTCATTGTAATCTGGAACGAAACTTTGAAAATTACTGAGGGAGTCACGAATTTTGTCTATTTTCTCCATGAAATAATCGGAAAATTTCTCTGCTAGGTTAGGGTTGCTTTCTTCAGTTGGCATTGGGTTTTCCACCTTGGATCCAGTAAGTTCTTTAACCAGCTTGTATAATTTTTTAGAGTCACCCTTAGAACTGATTACTTTATCACTGAGAACTGTTTTTTTCTCACGACTGATTGCATAGTGGTATTTGAGACGTAGTTTCTTTACAGTGTCAAACTGATGCGGTTGCCGATGTTTCCTCCATATTCGCTCAGCTTTACGTAATGACATTTTAAGGCGAAGTATGTCCGCAGTAAACCACGGTTTAGGAGGACGACAGATCTTAGTTTTTTGTGTTAGAGGTGCATGTTTGTCTAGGACTGTTTCGATTTCCGTTTCAAATTGGTCCACAAAAGAATCTACATGTTCACTTGCTACAGAAATGCCAGCAAGATCATTTGCTAACTCATCATGGTCAACTAGTTTAAGGTTTCGAAATTCGACTGTTTTACTAGTTATACTTTCCTTCTTAACATTAAGAATCGTTTTTATAATACAATGATCCGAAACAAATGAACCAGGTTCACAAGACAGAATGTCAACACCATTGACTGCTTCTGTAATTACCAGATCTAGACTTTGGCCAGCTGAATGTGTAGGAAATGTCACATGTTGTTCTAGACCCATTGCACATAACGAGCTCTTGAATTCAGAAATTATATTACTGTTTTCATCCATGTGGAGATTGAAATCACCCATTATCAGAATATTTGAATACTTTGGAATTGTGTCCTCCATAAACTGAAAGAATTCTGGGACAAACTGGGCAGGGGTTGAAATAGATGGAGATCTGTAAATCCCGATCACGTTGGCAGTAATGTTCTTAAGTATTAGTTGCCAAATTCCATATTCAAAAGATTGAGTAGTTCCCATGGAAAGTCTCTGCATATTAACACCTGTTCGACATGTTACTGCGATGCCACCGCCGATTTTATTTTTCCTATTTGCAACACTGATTTTGTATCCATTTTGGTTTAAGTCGGACGTTTCAAATTGGTGCTGCTTGTTATCTGAAAACCATGTTTCTGTTAACAGTGCAAAATCAATATTTTCCTCACGAAGAATCTGACCGATTAGATCACTTTTATTTACTAAGGATCTACAATTCAATGATAAGCATGTCACTTTTTCATATACTCTATTCAGATTATTGCATACTTTTGGATATGCAAGATTACAGAAGTTTACTCCAGTTTGCTTTCTTGTCCTAGCACCCTAACACAAGTATTAAACTTTTAAACAACCCGTCCAAAAAACTTTAACCTGGTGGTTTGTAGACGAAAAACGTAAGTCCACAACTTGTTGAAAATTGACATAAAATAAAATTATTTTTAAATTCAAACTTCATAACATCAATGTTTAACCCCAAATGAACCTCCATAAACAATTTCAGCACCCGAGCAGAATTATTAAGCTTTAAAACAACACGTCCAAAAAACTTTAACCTGGTGATTTGTAGTAGAAAAACCTAAGTCCAAAACATGTCAAAAATTGACATAAATTAAAATTATTTTTAAATTCCAACCTCATACTATCAATGTTTAACCCAAAATGAACCTCCATGCAAAATTTTATAACCCTAGCACAAATATTAAGCTTTAAAACAACCCGTCCAAAAAACTTTAACCTTGGCCACGCTCACACTCTCACGCCGGGGGTATGACATTAGCTCTGCTGTTCTACGAACAGGCGAGCTAATAAGCCGAGTTAATAGGTGTCTCATCTATATCCAAACCGCTTGCCTGCTGAAGGGATAAACATGTCGATCTATTTTCTCCGAAATTTCAAGTACTGTTATTCATTGCTGGATTTATATGATCCATATGATATTGGATTCAGTTCATATTTTCGTGTAACAGTATATTGGTTTATCGTTACATGACACGTGTGTAAAATTCTAACCGTGTGCTATTTGCTAAGCTCCGTCTAAACCACATTACCTTGTTTTGCACGTAGACCACGTGCAGGGCACTTCCGGTCAGATAGCATATCAACTAAAGTATCACAATTTAGCTAAGGTTCACCAAAACAAAAATTACAACACAAAAGTAAAAATAAATAATGCCTACGCTTTCAAGAGCAGAGAGATACAGACCATTTTGAATTTACAGGCTAAGGTGTCTCCGTTTGACGTCACTCGGACGTCTAACTGCAGTAGGAATGTAATTTTCAAATTGGCGAGACGTCTGCGACATACTGGCACTATGTTTAAGCGTCCAAAGTCAGGTAGACCAAACGCAACTATCCAACGGCACGTGCATGCTATTGTCTTACGTCATTTACGTAACACATTTACAACCGGAAATCTGACTGTGCGCTACTTTAACGTCAGTCCACAGACTGTGCGCAATATGTTTCAGCAACAGAATCGCCCTATTTGAGCCCGACGTCCATTTACAGGAAGTGTTATGTAACTGACGTGAACGGCTGCAATCCGCGCGTAGACAGCGTCACTGGTGTCGCCGGGAATGGAATTCCGTACTTGTTACGGATGAGTCGAGGTACAATCTCAGTTTTAGCAACGTTTGGACACAAAAACAACCTTAACAATGACGGCGACTTCGCGAATGCCCTCACGACGGAATGGAACAACGTGTTTAATCAATTGATCAAGCGCTACGTTAACTCGATGAGAAGGCGTAAACTGGCACTCACACGGACTAGAGATAGTGTTTAGCGCTAATAAGGCCCACAGGGAAACTACACTTTGCGCACACGTTTGACTAATGTGACAGCAAATGACAATCTTGCACATACAAACATAGTTTTGAAGACAGGGGACCACTTAAAGCAGGTTGAAAGTAAAGCAGAGTGTGCCTGCTTTACTTTCAGTCTGTTTTAAGCTGAAATTTGCTAAGATATAGAATTTTTTTCTTATGGTACATATTCATGACTATAAATTGGAACTATATTGTTCTGTGAAGGAATAAATTAAAGGTGTAATAAGGCATAATTATGGGGTAATGGTTTAACACAACAATTCAAACCTCAATGTATAGGCAGGCCCATGTCTTGTTGTATTGTGTACTGTACGAGGGTGTATAACATGTGTATGGAGAAGGAGAAGGCTATCTGTATATGGCCGCTGTCTCTCAGGTGTTGTACTACAGGTATTACAAACCTCTATGTATATAGGCAGGCCCATGTCTTGTTGTATTGTGTACTGTACGAGGGTGTATAACATGTGTATGGAGAAGGAGAAGGCTATCTGTATATGGCCGCTGTCTCTCAGGTGTTGTACTACAGGTATTACAAACCTCAATGTATAGGCAGGCCCATGTCTTGTTGTATTGTGTACTGTACGAGGGTGTATAACATGTGTATGGAGAAGGAGAAGGCTATCTGTATATGGCCGCTGTCTCTCAGGTGTTGTACTACAGGTATTACAAACCTCTATGTATATAGGCAGGCCCATGTCTTGTTGTATTGTGTACTGTACGAGGGTGTATAACATGTGTATGGAGAAGGAGAAGGCTATCTGTATATGGCCGCTGTCTCTCAGGTGTTGTACTACAGGTATTACAAACCTCTATGTATATAGGCAGGCCCATGTCTTGTTGTATTGTGTACTGTACGAGGGTGTATAACATGTGTATGGAGAAGGACAAGGCTATCTGTATATGGCCGCTGTCTCTCAGGTGTTGTACTACAGGTATTACAAACCTCTATGTATATAGGCAGGCCCATGTCTTGTTGTATTGTGTACTGTACGAGGGTGTATAACATGTGTATGGAGAAGGAGAAGGCTATCTGTATATGGCCGCTGTCTCTCAGGTGTTGTACTACAGGTATTACAAACCTCTATGTATATAGGCAGGCCCATGTCTTGTTGTATTGTGTACTGTACGAGGGTGTATAACATGTGTATGGAGAAGGAGAAGGCTATCTGTATATGGCCGCTGTCTCTCAGGTGTTGTACTACAGGTATTACAAACCTCTATGTATATAGGCAGGCCCATGTCTTGTTGTATTGTGTACTGTACGAGGGTGTATAACATGTGTATGGAGAAGGAGAAGGCTATCTGTATATGGCCGCTGTCTCTCAGGTGTTGTACTACAGGTATTACAAACCTCTATGTATATAGGCAGGCCCATGTCTTGTTGTATTGTGTACTGTACGAGGGTGTATAACATGTGTATGGAGAAGGAGAAGGCTATCTGTATATGGCCGCTGTCTCTCAGGTGTTGAACAACAGGTATTACAAACTTCTATGTATATAGGCAGGCCCATGTCTTGTTGTATTGTATACTGTACGAGGGTGTATAACATGTGTATGGAGAAGGAGAAGGCTATCTGTATATGGCCGCTGTCTCTCAGGTGTTGTACTACAGGTATTACAAACCTCTATGTATATAGGCAGGCCCATGTCTTGTTGTATTGTATACTGTACGAGGGTGTATAACATGTGTATGGAGAAGGAGAAGGCTATCTGTATATGGCCGCTGTCTCTCAGGTGTTGTACTACAGGTATTACAAACCTCTATGTATATAGGCAGGCCCATGTCTTGTTGTATTGTATACTGTACGAGGGTGTATAACATGTGTATGGAGAAGGAGAAGGCTATCTGTATATGGCCGCTGTCTCTCAGGTGTTGTACTACAGGTATTACAAACCTCTATGTATATAGGCAGGCCCATGTCTTGTTGTATTGTATACTGTACGAGGGTGTATAACATGTGTATGGAGAAGGAGAAGGCTATCTGTATATGGCCGCTGTCTCTCAGGTGTTGTACTACAGGTATTACAAACCTCTATGTATATAGGCAGGCCCATGTCTTGTTGTATTGTATACTGTACGAGGGTGTACAACATGTGTATGGAGAAGGAGAAGGCTATCTGTATATGGCCGCTGTCTCTCAGGTGTTGTACCACCGGTATTACACTCTCACATAGTGAGCCCACAGGTGAGACCTCGCCTTGTCTCTCCTTATCATTCTCATCGGGTAAATCTGAAAATAAAACATGCAAAACTTCCAGGGCTATTTAAAAGGGAGAAAACTTAACAAATACAACATTTTCTCACTCATGCCAACACCAGATCCTATGGTGTTACCAGTGTTGCACCTAGAGCGCGGGATTCCCGCAATATTTTTTACTTTGTCCCTTAAAATATGGAACGACTCGGGCGTACGGGCGCAATTTTCGTCATCCCTACCTTTGCTCTATTTACTATCAAATCCGCCGATTTACTACCCTTTATTAATAAAGGTAGACTGTGCGGGCATGTATATACCAATGCAGTTAAATGGCTTCAGTAAAACCCGATAACCAGTCTTACAATTTTCACTATCCTTTCCGCAGATCTACTATCCTTTATTAATATAGGTAGACTGTGTGTGGGTGTATATACCAATGCAGTTAAATGGCTACGGTAAAACTGGATTACCAGTCTTACAATTTTCAACAAGGCAAAATGTCAATTACTCATGACTGACTTCACTTCTAAATCTCGTCAGATTGGAGACGAAAGAGCAGACGAAACGCGAAACGTCACACAACCTAATGAATGAAACCCCCCTCTAAACAACGTGCTGAGCAAACTCTTCCAACTTTGTATGTACCACAACAATCATTACAACTTATTTAAAAATAGACGAAAATCAGTTTTCCTGTCATGTAAAAGCCTTACCGGATTCTACAAGGTACTAGACGCAGAGCTAAAAATGCTCAATATGGTAAACTGTACCGTAATTATAATTAAAAGGTGTTTTTAGTGTGTCCCCCGAAAATATCAAATGTCCCCCTGGAATTTTGACAGGGGGTGTCGGGATAGCGTAATGCCGAGCAACGTCCTGGCGCAACTGCCAAGACGTCACACGCCGTTACGTCATGTACGTGTTGTTATATACAATAGACATGTTTTGAGAGTCAGAGTAGAAATGTCGGATGAATAATAACTCGTAAACTTCTCCAAATCTAACTATTTTAATCACTGTCTTCTTCGTTCACTCTATCTTTTACTCTGACTATCAAAACATGTTTATTGTGTAAAACGACATGTACATGTCGTAACGACATGTGACGTCTTGGCAGTCGCGCCACGACGTCGCTCGGCGTTACACAATCCAGACAAAATTTAGGACCTAGGCACAACACTGGTGTTACTACTCATTAGACTGGTCTGGAAGAAACAATTCTAATTAGAAGTGACAGCATAGGGTTTAATGCAGAAATAAAGACTGGTGTTTGAGAGAGAAAAACAACCTCTCTCTCTTATCTGGAGGGTATATATTCAGTTTGCAAATCTGTATACCATATTATTTGGAAATGAATGCCTGAAATGTTCATGCAGTATGTTTAAATGTTCATCAACTGTATCATAATATTATATCATTCCGAAGTGTATGCCTAATCCATTAATTCATTCCTCCACTGAAGAAAACTAATAAATATGCAACATATTGAACATAAGAAATATTTCCTCTTATCATACAGTAGCTTAAAGCAGGCTGATCCTAAAGCAGAATGTACATTCTGCTTTATTTTCAACCTGCTTTATGTGGTCACCTGTTTTCAAAACATGGAAACATTCTATGGCACAAGGGCAGTGCTCCAGATAAGAGGGCGTAAACTGCACAAATACAACATTTTCTCACTTATTTTAGCACCAAATCCTATAGTGTTACTACTCATTTATAATAGAATCGTCTCTTCAAGAGTAGTGACACCATAGGGTTTAAAGCAGAAATAAAGATTTTAGTTTTTGCAATACCCCGTTTAATCTGGAGCTCTGCACAAAGGGTTTACTGACCTTGATTAAGGGAGACAAGTGGATTGTGTAGAGCATACTGGGCCACTAGCGGCAGTGCAACCACCGAGTTGAGCAGAAGGGCGTCCTCCTGGAACACATCCAGGACAATATCTCCATACATCTCTCTCTCCTTGTCTATACTGAATATCTCGCTCTCACCCCACTGAAATCACATACAAAACAATAATATTATCCAGGGCGTCATATAAGATAGGCCTGACGGAGTAAAACCCAATTTTTTCAACATTTTCTCCATTACGTCTGTCCTAAACCCTATGATGTAACTACTCATTAGAATCATCTCTTAAGGTTTTGGAGCAAACATAAAGATTTAGTTTTGAACACTGTATTATCCCATTACCCCATAAATATGCCTTTTTACACCGATATTTATTCCTCCACTGAATACAATAGTGCTTCTTTATACAGTCATGATTATGTACCATACGTAATGTTTAATATGTCCTAACAGAATGTAGCTTAAAGCAGGTTGAAAGTAAAGCAGAATGTGCCTTAAGGCAGGGGTGAGGAAGTATCATTTTTTTCTACTTGTCCACGGACAAGTGAAATGAAACAAGGGCCACTATGGCCCTAAATCGCTCACCTGGTACACCATTGCAAACTTGACCTATAGTAACCTAGATTATGACTGGACATGTATACCCACTATCAACCTCTAGAGTGTAAACTTGACCTAGATATCAATGAGGCAAACATTCTGACCAAATTTCATCAATATCCAATGAGATTTGAAGCCTCAAGAGTGTTCACAAGGTTTTTCTATGATTTGACCTAGTGACCTAGTTTTTGACCGGACATGACCCACATTCAAACTTGACCTAGATATCAATGAGACAAACATTCTGACCAAGTTTCGTCAAGATCCAATGAGATTTGTAGCCTCAAGAGTGTTCACAAGGTTTTTCTATGATTTGACCTAGTGACCTAATTTTTGACCGGACATGACCCACATTCGAACTTGACCTAGATATCAATGAGACAAACATTCTGACCAAGTTTCATTAGGATCCATTGAGATTTGTAGCCTCTAGAGTGTTAACAAGGTTTTTCTATGATTTGACCTAGTGACCTAGTTTTTGACCGTACATGACCCACATTCGAACTTGACCTAGATATCAATGAGGCAAACATTTTGACTAAATTTCATAAAGATCCATTGAGATTTGTAGCCTCTAGAGTGTTAACAAGGTTTTTATATGATTTGACCTAGTGACCTAGTTTTTGACCGGACATGACCCACATTCGAACTTGACCTAGATTTTATCAAGACAAACATTGTCATAAACTTTCATGAAGATCCAATGAAATTTGTGGTAGCTAGAGTGTTCACGAGCAATTGTGGACGGACGACGGACATCCAGCGATCCTAAAAGCTCACCTTGGCACTTCGTGCCAGGTGAGCTAAAAACTTGGTTGTCCGCAGCATATTTCAACTCGTCCCAATCTATGATTCTTTTTAGTAACTTTGAGGACTATCTATGATGTAGTGATAGCGTGCAAGACTTACTGTCTGACAGCCACACATCTGATTCTTTCTAAGGCAAAACCATACTAGTCTACTATATACAGACCTCAACCTGTGACCTCCAGTAAGAGGTCCGTTACTCTATAACTACAAACAAAATATATATTTATTGAAACTCCAACCTGTATTCATCACTGACATACGGCGATTTTGGGATACAAACGGCAGAGATCATGTAACCATTTAAATTATAATTGCTAAAAAGTTTGCTTACGTTTATTTTTTATCGTAGTCACGGTCACGGTCACTTTAAATTTTTGTTTTGTTTGCCGTTGTCTTCAACAGTTTTTGTTTTACTGTCTTTTCTGACAAGAAACTTTTCCATCGTCTGCTTAGCTGCCAATCATGTTATAAACAAATGTGGAAACGGACATGACGTAATTTTAAAATTAGGGCTAAAAAACGGACAACGACAGAATGGTTTCAAAATTACAGACAATTTTCCTTGTGTTGAAGCATCAGATAATTCAAATAACCCCTTCTTTATTATTACACAGTGGTTCTAACTGTTACAGAGATTTTTTCGCGAGCTTTAATCAGGTTTTAGAAAGAAAAAAATCAATTACTTTGCATTGCTAAATCGCGGAAAAAACAAATCCGAATTGTTATTTGTCAGCTTATTTAGTGAACACATTCTCCTTATCCGCTGGTACCCGGTTATTACAGTGAATGAATTCGCATGGTTATTGATGCTGATTACCAGTAGGGACCCAATTATCTCAATGGTAAATAAACGTCAGAATTCGCGGATTATCTCAATTTCTTTGAATTTATAGCTAGTTTTGGTAAGATTTGAAGGCAGATTTAGGCTTTCAATATAATAATATTGTCCCAAATCTTTGCTTGTCCCTGGACAATTGAAATGCAAAAATCAATTCATCCCGGCCTCTAAAATGACATGGGATTTCCGCACCCCTGCTTAAGGGGCATTCTGCTTTACTTGTTTTAAGCGGATACCTACAGTACCCTCAATCTTAGAAACAGGCAATGGGATAATGTGTTTACCAGAAATTGCTTAATTTACAGTCTAGTCTTTAGCTATGAAGCATTAGAGGAGAATGGGGATATTCAGAGGCAGGAGTCAGAGAACTTTTTCCATAAACTCTTTGTAGGTACATTGACACTCTTGGCTATGGAGGAAAAGGTTACTAATAGTCAATATACATAGAGGATCTTGCATGAGCACGAATGTGAGATTCTATTTATTTAAGTTTAAGCACCTATACTGTTAAATTGATTGAAGACATAGTTTGTAGACCCTCCGCTATATCGATTTTTCGCCAAAACGTTACTTGTTTACGTTAACGTCGTCGCAAATGACGTTATTTGGCATCCCGCTACATGCAGTGCTTGTGGACCAACACGAACAGGTTGGGCCGGAGTCCAAAAAACGTTATTCCACTAGTGGATTACAATATTTACACAATGGCTTTATGCAACTCCCAGACGGCAGATTAAGTGATAAAAATATATACAAACTTCCATATTTCGAACTCTCTTATCTCGATTTTTCTTCCGTTGAATTTCATTATTTCCGACCCTGTTTAAGTCGAACATATCCTTATTTCAAAGTTAATACGTGGCTGAGCCAGGTTTTAACTTTGAAATATGGATATGTTTGACATAAGTGAGTTTGAAATATCAATGTTTGACTATCTAAATGTACAAACAGTATGGGTACCTGCGCTGACAGAGTGCTGTCCCCCGACTCACACTGCTGGCTAACTGCCAACAACTGGGAGCAAACCTTACTCAGCTCCAGGTACTGGCAAATCTTATCTGTAAACAAAAACAATACAAGCATTTATTATTCTTATTCTGCATTAAGCGACCTACTGTGTCACAGAACCGAACCTAGCAAAGTTTTGGGAGATTAATTTATAGTCAGCCGGCTAGCTCAGTCGGTAGAGCATTGAAACGGTAGTCTGACGGTCTTGGGTTCGAGCCATGGTCTGGCTGCATATTCCCCCCCCCCCCCCCCTAAACGAGGGACAGTTAGAGCTTAACAGCGCCTGCATATATAACTATAGACTAACTCACAATTGAACTACTTTCATGTAGGTTAATTCGAGCACTTCAATTTCAATTTCTTGGGGGGAAGTATGTCATGGTACCAAACCTAGCACAGTTTGAGCAGATTCATTTGTAGCCAGCTCGTTAGCTCAGTCGGTAGAGCATTGGAACGGAAGTCCAAATGTCCCGGTGAGGCTGCATATTTTTCTCCCACTGAGACAAGTGTTAAAGACAGTCAATGTATTTTCCTTACAGACTTAAGTTTGTTGACTAATAAAAATAATAAAAATATCAATTTTTTTTTTATCCCAGTGAAGTCAAATGCTGAACATTCCATTCCTTATCCCATTACTTTACAAATACGCATCTTTACACCTTTAATTATTTCTACACTACGGAAAGAAGTTCCCAACTAAGAATTCCTGAACATAAGACACAAAAGGCAGTTCCTGTATCTTTCCAGATGAAACCTTAAAGCAGGTTGAAAGTAAAGCAGAATCTCCTTAACCCTTTCACCAATGACAACAAAAGGTGCGTTTGCAAACAGTTTGAATCCTGATCAAGACGCCGTGTCAAACTGTTTGACACTGGTTTCCAAATTTGGTCAGTCATACTGCCTTACATCTAACTTTGAAACAATATAGCAGACAACAATATTTAATCAGCCAACAATATGGCCTTGAAGGGGTAAAAATCTCACAATAAATTTGATAATGAAAGGGATAAGGGGCATTTTGCTTTACTTTCAACCTTCTTTAAGTGGTTACCTATCTTCGAAACTAGGAATAGAGTGTTTCTATAGATGTCTGTATAAAGAGTACTGACTAATAATACAGTAAAACTAGGAATAGTGTGTTTTATAGATGTCTGTACAAAGAGTACTGACTAATAATACAGTAAAACTAGGAATAGTGTGTTTTATAGATGTCTGTACAAAGAGTACTGACTAATAATACAGTAAAACTAGGAATAGTGTGTTTTATAGATGTCTGTACAAAGAGTACTGACTAATAATACAGTAAAACTAGGAATAGTGTGTTTTATAGATGTCTGTACAAAGAGTACTGACTAATAATACAGTAAAACTAGGAATAGTGTGTTTTATAGATGTCTGTATAAAGAGTACTGACTAATAATACAGTAAAACCTCTCTTTATACGACCACTAAATTATGTTAATTATTAGGGTTTCACAAAAGGTGACTGCCTAAAGCAAAGTGACAGTGAAACAGAAAGCTCCTTTAGGCTTTAAGCTGTCACCTGTCTAATATACAATCAATAAGCCTTCATTTTAATGGTCACAATAGCAAGGTTTTACTGAAATATGAACAGAGCAATTCACTACTGACCAGGCCCACATATACAGGTGGCCTGACTGGCTAGCCTATAGCACAGCTCAGGTAGAAGTCGTAGCTTGTTGGTGTCAACATCTTCATCCTCAGATTTCACCTCGGCTTGTAGCTCCAGAAAGGCTTGTACCACAGTGATAAGTGTATTAGCTGTCTCCTGGGTAGGACTCGACTCGTACAATACTCTGTAGGAAACGAGAATTATAAAACCAATTAACCCTTTACTCAATAAATATGCCTTTTTACACATTTGTTTAATTCCTCCACTGAGAAAATAGTTCCACCTTATACAGTCTCACAATATGTATAGCAAGAAATATATCCAATATTCTAGCAGATGGTAGCTTATAGTAGAGGTGTAACGATAGGTCGACCTATCGAACTATTGCAATAGTACCGGCTCCGATAGCAATAAGTCGATAACATTTTTGACTATCGATAGTTACGATAGTGATACTTTTAGTGGAAAACTCTTTTGTCGGAATCAGCTGATTTGACTAATTATTTGTTTATTAAAATCAATCGACAAACGCTTGTATTTCTCTCTTATTAGTTTACCGTAAAGCGTCCAGACGATATGATCGCATGTTTTTTTCGAGCCCGGATGGACAATTCGGAAATGAGAATCAATGACTTAGAATCATTTACCATTTAATTAATTTAGTTTGTAACTTATATACGTCTTTTCCCCTTAAATCAAATCATTTTAGATTAGTCCTAAGACTGTAAAAAATTAAATTAATTTGAATCCTGGTACTCGAAAACGAGACGCCGGCATTCCATTCGATCTTAGTGTAAACTGAAACTAGTGAAAATGGCAGACGAAGGGGGAAATTGTTGACAACAAGAAAGGTAAAGCTGCAGTTTGGCAGCACTTTGGCTTCGTCAAGCAAAACGACACAGTGTATCAGACATAAGTTACATGTAGAAACTGTAATATAAAAACACATGGAAACACATCCAATTTAATCGATCACATGAAACGTAAACACCCGTCTGTGACAATAGCGAACACAATGAAAACGTCTGAAAACTTTCTTCAGAACACGACTTCAAAGCTAGCTAAACAAGCCTCTGTTTATAAGAAAATAGTTATTAAAACAACTATCGTGATAGTATCGCAATAGTTTATTGACTATCGCAATACTATCGGGATAGTATTTGAACTATCGCAATACTATCAGGATAGTCTTTTTGACCGTGATAGTCACCCCTAGCTTATAGCAGGCTCAAAGTAAAGCAGAATGTGCCTTATGCTTTACTCTCAACCTGCTTTAACCCTTTCCCCCATAGAAGCGCCTTTTAGCGGATATGATTTATTCATCCGCTGAAGAAATAGTTCCAATTTAATCAGTTATGAATATGTATTATGGGGAATATTTTCTATATTACAGCACATGATAGCTTAAAGCAGGCTGAAAGTAAAGCAGAATGCGCCTTAGGGCGCATTCTGCTTTACTTTCAACCAGCTTTAAGTAGTCACCTATCTTCAATATTATAACTAGGCTATCAGGTAAAGGGTTAAGAGGCCACCTGTTTTCAAATTTAAAACAGGCTAAGAAGTAAAGGGTTAATAAAAGTTATAGCAAAGGTTATGCAATGAGAAAGAGCATTTAAACAATTACCCTGTAAATATATGCCATTTAACGCATTCCTTAAAAACAAAATAGTTCCACTTTATAGTCTTTATAGGTTTCTGTATCTTAGCAGATGGTAGTTTAAAAGAGCGCTGAAAGCAGAGCAGAATGGAGCATTTGACTATAGTTTCAGCCTGCTTTAACCCTTTACTCCATAGAAGCGCCTTTTAGCACATTCAATTTATTCCTCCACTGAAAAAAATAGTTACAATTAAGACATTCATGAACATGTACCAGAATAAATATTTTCTATATCCTAGCAGATGGTAGCTTAAAGCAGGCTGACAGAAAAGCAGAATGTGCCTTAGAGTGCATTCTGCTTAACTTTCAACCTGCTTTAACCCTTTGAACCCTAGTCCCGCATATAGGCGTCCTTTCAAACAGTGTACATGTGAATAGTACACTTGTCCTATGCAAACAGTGAAGACCCAGATCAGAGGGCTCCGAAAGGAGCCCTCTGATCAGGGTCCTTACTGTTTGTCATAATGCCAAACGTTGACAAAAACAACCCTTAAAGTCAGAAATGGACTAGACTAAAATGGAAACTAGAATTGTCCATTTAAAGTTTCAGGGAGGAAAGAGTTAAGTGGTCACCTGTCTTCAAAATTAGAAACAGGCTATGGGGTATTGGGTTAAGCAACTATCTGTCTTCAACTCTGAAAACAAGCTATAACTGAAAGAGTTAAGTGAAGGAAAGCTATTGAAAGGGTTGAATGAAACCTGAATCTAGAGCTAAATCTTAAAGGTTGAAACTGCCACCACTGCGATCACTGACTCCAGTGCAGGAACAGCAATATCTTGTTTGTTTTTCTTCCTTCACCATGGCAAGACAATTACAGCAATTGATTTTGTCTCAACCCTTTACCCCATAAACTCCACTTGTAACGATATCGCTAGTAACGATATATCGCTTGTAACGATACAGATCCTTCGGACCCTGCCACCCTTCTCTCTAATTCAATGTAGCTAACTCCGTTTGTAAAGATATCGCTTGTTAAGATAATCTGGATGTAACAATGTCACTTTTCGGTCCCCTGTCTGCATTTTGATCGCATGTAACGATATTTTCACCTGTGCAGAGGTGCGAAGTAGTGCTGAAACGGTTACCAGAAATTTGTAACCGGTTAATCGTTGCTCGTAACCGGGGTTAACCGGTTAATCGTAACTTTAATATGCCGACTGACACATCATTAGTCAGTAAGGGTTGGACGTTGCACGTGTCCAGGGTAACGTTCAAAATGTTTTACCTATAAACATTTACAACTTTGGAGACCATTTGCGTGTGTAAACGATAATAAAATAATAAAGAATTGTTTATGAATGTTATACTTTTTTCTAACTATTTTTCCATGCATGCCGACGTAGGTCTTTAATAAATTACAAAAAGAAAAGAAGTATTGATCTTATAAAATGAACTTACATGTTTACTGCATGAATGTGTTGATCAATAAATCGTCTAAAAAAGAGGTTATTCGATGTCTTCTCTAAATAAGTTGCATTTGTAAAATAATAATAACTCCAACAAACGGAATAATTATGCGTGCTCGAATATGAAGACTTTGTACCCCGCATTGTGTTATAGATAATTAATTGGTCCCATTCTTGTATTTCAAACCTTGAACACATATGAGATGATCCGAATGAAGTGTAGATTCAGCTAACCGGGTTTTATTATTTTATCGTTTTTGATTGGGTGGTCTAAAAATATATTTGAAATTGACATGCGGATATTCTTGGAAACCCTGGTTTACGTTTTCCCTACACGAACGTCATATATAGCTACTAGGGTAGAAATCCAAAGCAAACCGAATATTTCGAGGTCAGAAGGTTAGTAAGCGTGTCAAGTTCAACTGTCAAAGTAGCGAAGGAAACAATATTTCGAAGATAAGTTTGTTGTAAATTAAAACTGTTCAATCGGCATTTACTGTAAAGACTGGTGGAATAAGGGTTCTTTAACTCAACTTAAAACGAGAAACCGCCAAGGTCGGTATGGCCGGATTGTCTGCACTTTTGCTTTATATATATATTATATCTGCACTTTTGCTTTATATATATATATATAATATAGTTACCCATGGCATGTGATGATGACCTCACTACAACTGTACATGCCAAATTTGGTTGCTGTAGGACTTAAATTTGACTAAAACTGACACTAACAAAAAGGTAAACCAAGACGCAAACGAAAAGGTTAACCAAGAATTCTCTAAGTCATTGGACCGTGAAATCTAGGTCACAGTGACCTTGTTACCCACAGCATGTGATGATGACCTCACTATAACTGTACATGCCAAATTTGGTTACTGTAGGACTTAAGCTTTGGCTAAAACTGACACTAACAAAAAGGTCAACCAAAGTGAGGACGGACGGACAGACAGACAGACAGACAGACGGACGGACAGACGGACGGCATTCGCCAATCTATAGACCGCATTTTCAATCCGGCCAATAAAATGACATGATGCATCCAGTATTCAGTGTTGAGAACACCTGAAAAGTATATTGAATTGTGCACATAATAGAAGACTTTGTTAACGGCATCGTTTTGTGTACTGAGGTCCCTGTACATGTTTACAAAAATCAGGAAACGTCCTACCCTTATCAATCAACATGCTACTGTATTTTAAAACTTAAATTTCATGTATATCTTAGAGTAAAAGACTTCAAGTGAACGGAAAACATATCTGAAGGCTGTAGCTCCCGACAAATGGGGCTTCATTTTTGTTATACAATATGGCTTCCGAGTAACGACTTTGTAACCGGTTAATCAGCAGTTCATAACCGTTAACGGTTACCCGGGTAATCGTTTCAGCACTAGTGCGAATACAAGCCCGACAAGTTGTGAAAACTATCGCTAACAAGTTTCAAACAAACAAAAGTGTGTGTGCACTGCACCATGTAATCACTCAATTATGAGCGTACTTACCGTTACATGAGAGTTTCCACGTTTTGTTATCTTGTCGATGACAAAATTTCTACATGAATTCATATTTTTTATTTGGTGAATAATCACTACACGCTCGGTCTTTGTTTTCATTCACTCGCCCACATGATACTTCAACCTTTATATGTAACGGACCTGCAATATGTATGTGTACGGTCGAAAATACAAAGTGTTGGATTATAATCCAAAAGCCAGATAATTCAACAGGTCTATAAAGGACTTTAGAAAAATAAAACAAAAACATTTTGTTTTAAATGGCCTCATCTTTGACGAACTGGTCCGGTTGTCAAGTCAGTGATTATAATTATTTACACGCATATTTGCAGACTCGGAACTCCGAGGTAGCGAAGTGCGTGATTTGTTAGCTAATGAAAATTGGGAAAGTCCGTCATTACGTCATTCTAACCATTAAAAAAGAGGTTGAAACTGCTCGAGAAACGATGATTGGCTTCCGAAAAGTACTCGCTGGTCTACTCGTCCGTTTCCGGCACTCTTAATGTTACTGAATAAACCTAGCATAGTCTGTTAGGTGTAATATTTTGTGTAGCTGTCAGAAAAACGCTAATCGAGTTTGTGGAAAAGTCACTTGCAATTTTCTTATTCTACTCGCAATTTGCGAGTATGCGAGCTAAATTACGAACCCTGCTTGGGTTAAGCCATGTTCATTTCCGGTTTACTTTCGTTATCCAGTATGTATGAACAGTTACAAAAACAATACGTAAATCATTTGTAAAATAGTGTATACCTGCAAAATTAGTTTACTTGTGCCAGTGGAAACAAAGAAAAAGATAAACAACCATTAAATGTTATGACAGGTCAGATTAGTTCTAATTTCGTCAGTCTTAAAATGCGCCGAGCTTTATGTAGTAACCATTGTTTCGGATAGCATACAATTCGGATACTCTCTTGAAGATACATAAGATTGCTTGTAACGATATTCGGATGTAACGATACTTATTCCACGGTCCCTTGAATATCATTATAAGCGGAGTTTACTGTATGCTTTTTTATTCCTTTACGTAATTCCTCCACTGAAGAAAATAGTTCCAATTGATGCAGTCATAAATGTGCAGGAAAAGAAAAAGATTATTTTCCCTAGCAGATGGTAGCTTAAAGCAGGTTGAAAGTAAAGCAGAATGCGCCTTAACTTTCAACCTGCTTTAAGTGGTCATCTATCCTCAATATTAGAAACAGGCCATGGGGTAATGGGTTAAAGCTATCTTTTTTCATGGATGTCAAAGCAACACTTTAAGTAAGTCACAGTAGTTTTTAAGACAGGTATGACTGTGCACTTACCCACAGATCTGTACAGCTGTGTCAATGTCACCAGCCTTGGCACACTTGATTGCCATCTGGCCCTGTATGGTCGCATGGTTTATCTGTAGTAGGTCTGCCAATCTAGTATACAACACAAGCAAAGGATTGAACCCAATACTGCATAGATTAGGGTCCAAGGTTATAAAGTGATTGAGCTGGGTCTGAGTGTGTTCTCAAGCATTTGATTAGTCAGAATTGAGCCTAGGCTCAAACCTAACCAATCAAATGCTTGAGAAGGACCTAAGACTCTACTAAAAAGCTTTATAATCTTGGACCTAGGGCTTCACATAAGAGGGAGAAATCTGCACAAATCCAACATTTTCTAACTTAAACCAGCACCAAATTCTATGGTGTAACTAATCATTGGAATTGTCTCCATGAGATCATTCTAATGAGTAGTGACATCATAGGGTTTAATACAGCAATTTCCATACCTAAATATAGCATTGCAAAATTACTCCTCCCGATACTGACCACTTCAATGACCAGCATGAGAACCATTAACTCTAAAATTCATCAATACAGCGCTCCCTCTCTACAACAACACCCAATGAGAAACAAAGAGTGTGAGCGCAGTTCGGAGGGAATCGTTATAGGGAGGGAAATTGACTTACATTTGCAAACAGCTTGAATCTAGATCAGACTCCGTGTCACGCAGCGTCTGATCTGGATTCAAGCTGTTTGTCACTAGTCATTAAGTTTTTTTTCTGTCAAAATTTTCATTATGCAATTTTGAGAAAAAGAGCAGACTATATTGCAGCAGTAAAGGTGTTAGGTAAATTGTCCTGTTTAAGGAACTGCAGCAATGCTCATTGTAAGGAGGGAGTCGTTGTTGGGAGGGTCGTTGTAGAGAGTGCATACAGTATTACAATGCTTGAATTTTCAATAGATGTCAAACTAAATGATGCCTTTAAAAAAGTTCACTCACTTTTGGCATGATGCTGTATTTTAGATTAAGACAACTTTTTGTTTCATAACAACAAACTTACTTACCTATAAAGTTTAGCATAGCTGTTTTTCTGAAAATATAAAATTGCAGGAAATAAGACCAATGAAAACTGTGTTCAATTTTTGCTGAACCTATTACCCCATAAATAAGCCTTTTTACACCTATAATTTATTTCTCCACTGAAGAAATGGTTCCAATTTACACAGTTATAAATATGTATGTTAAGAAATACTTTCATATAATCTAGTATTCTGCTTTACTTTCAGCCTGCTTTAAGTACCGGTAGTAGCCTACTTTCAAAATCAGAAACAGGCAATGGGGTAATGGGTGAAAATGTCTAGTAAACATGACTTTAACATCAAAACTTTATCAACCATTTCCCATTTAGCTTATTTTTAATATTGAAGACAGATGGTTGCTTTAATCAGGGTGAAACTATAATACTCAAAGTTTGGTAAGCACCAAGAGTGAAATCTCCATAGGTACCGATGCATTGACCCTCTCACTTCTCATCACATAACTTCCAACGTTTTTGTTCGATTTCTTTCAAATTTATAGAGGTTCGGACCAAATTTACGTTACAGATTCTTAAGACTTTACAATTGTTTAGGTCCTGTAGGCGAAACCCGAGAAAATTATTAAAATGTGAAATTTCTGAGATTTCAAAACAATTTTCAAATCCATTGAATTCTACATTTTAATGTTCTTCGAGATGTTATAATGGGTACAATTGAACATTGAAAGGTAAAGCATTGTTTTTACCAACGAATAACATCTCTATTAAAGAACATTACAAAGTACAATTCAATGCAGTGTTGGCCTAGGTCCAA
Organism: Gari tellinella; assembly: GCA_922989275.2. Lineage (NCBI taxonomy): Eukaryota > Metazoa > Mollusca > Bivalvia > Cardiida > Psammobiidae > Gari > Gari tellinella. Next base: position 40,241,712 of record OV277857.1, on the reverse strand, counting down.
AATTTTGGGGGGATGACGTGTGAAAATTTCAGAGGGACATTTGATATTTCAGGGGACACAATAGGTCTACCTTTTGATTAGAATACAGTTTACAATCCTTAGCCATCTCTGTATCTAGTATCGTAGAATCCTATAATAAGGCTGTTTACACAACGGGAAATCTGATTTTTGTCTTTTTCTTAATATGTGTTAGCGATCGTCTTGGTTCAGACGATGTTGGAGGAGTTTCCTCAACACTTTGTTTAGACGAAGCATCGTCTGCTAGTTATCTATTTTAATCAGATAGAAAATCTGTCAAGGGCTTCCGCTTCGACGACATTATCACAAAGCGGAACACATACCAATTATATATGCCGATATTCTTCATGTATGTCATACGCGCACAGTCTATTTTCAATACTGAGATTAATCTCCCTTAAGACTTATCTGCACAAAGGGCCATAACTTTTGTCAAAATGGTCGCAGCTCAAATCCCAAACCACATAAACATCTCCCCATATAAGTTGTTCATGTGTGAAAATTTGAAGCAAATCCTTCCAGTGGTGTAGGAGAAGTTAACTGCACAATCCCCCCCCCCCCCCCCCATATATATATATTCTATGTAGGGAAAAAAATCAAAGGGCCATGACTTTTGTCAAAAAGGTTGCAGCTCAAATTTAAAACCACATGAACATCTTCCCATATCAGTTGTTAAAGTGTGAAAGTTTGAAGCAAATCCTTCCAGTGGTGAAGGAGGAGTTAGCTGCACAAAATTTCCTACAGACTGACAGACGGACGGACCCTATCATGGGGAGACATAATTAACACAATTTAGTGGTTGTACTAGAGGGGGTTTACTGTATAATATCATCATTCTGCAGGGCTCCAGATTAGCAGAGTTTCAAAATACTAATATCTTTATTTCTGTAATTAACCCTATGGTGTCACTACTCATTAGAATCGTCTCAAGAGACGATTCTAATGAGTGGTAACACCATAGGATTAGGTGCTTAAATGAGTGAGAAAATGTTGGATTAATTTGAAAAACTCCTTTTTATCTGGAGCCCTGGTTCTGGTACTTACCCCTGCCTTAGCAGTGAGAGCAAAGAACTCCTTCATGTAGCCATACATCAAGCTCATCCTGTGATCTACATCCTGGTACTGCACCATGGTAGGGTACATGTCATACTCTAACTGCAAAACACAATCACAAGTCAAGCCCAGTTCTGGCATTTGTGGTTTAGTTTTAACAATATCTTGCAAAGTGACAAACAGTGGACTCTTTACATAGGACAAGTGAACTCTCCACAGGTACTCTGGTAATGACAGGTATGTACACTTGTCACTAGGGTTCAATAAATCAACCCATTACCACATACCTTGTTTCTAGTTTTGAAGACAGGTGACAACAAAGCAGGTTGAAAGTAAAGCAGAATGCGCCTTAAGTTGCATTCTGCTTTACTTTCAGCCTGCTTTAAGCTAACATCTGCAAGGATATAGAAAACATTTCCTATGATGCATATTCATATGTGTAGAAATTGAAAATATTTTCTTCAGTTGAGGAATGAATTAGAGGCATAAATGCAGTAATGAAATAATAATAAAAGGCAGTAATGAGTTAATTTTACTTAATGTCAAGGCTGCCATTTTTCCGGATATTTCCTAAATCTTCGGATTTGTTTTCCAGTACATGGTAGCTTAAAGCAGGCTGAACGTAAGGCGCATTCTGCTTTACTTACAGCCTGCTTTAAGTAGTTGCATGTCAACGAAACAAGAAACAGGCTATGGGGTAAAGGTACAATTCGTAAAATCGCCCTTGAAAAATGCAAATTTGGAAATCTTAGGATTTTTCATGTCAACTTATGGCAGCCCTGTAATGTTGGTAGTAATCTTGTCTTTTGCTACATACCTGTAGGGCCAGCAGGTGTGCCAGTATCTTCTCTTCTTCTTTCCAGTCTTTAACCTCTAGAGGATCTATAACAAAATGTATCAGCTGTAAGGGTACCCTGTAGTCTTTTCTACACTGGAAATCATGTTATGTATATTTTGCAAATAGTGTAGAAACTGATCAGAGGTCTCCCAAACACATTCATCCCTGAAACTTCCAATGGACCAGTCCAGGTTCAGATTCAGCCTAGTTCATTCTTTAATATTTAGGGTTGTTGAATTCTAGACAGAGCCTTCTGATCAGGTTCTACACCGTTCACTGCACCAATTTGTATTCAAGCTATATATTACACTAACACATTACCCAATTCACTTTTTATCACACAAACCAGCAAAATAAAGTGCAACAAGATACGTTTATAAATTATGTATTGCCCACCATGCCACCTTGACCTTAAAAAGACCTTGACCTTTGAACTAGTGACCTCAAAAGAAATAGGAGTCATTTACTCATCATATAAAAATATAAATCGCATGGCACAAAAAATCAGTAATTTTGATTAGAACTGGGCTGCAATTTCTAAAAGAAAATTCAGCTGAAGTTAGGAGCCAACTCACGTATAACCCAATTTTGCTTGCAGGTTTATATCTAGGCAACGAAACTGGAAATGACTCTTTTTACCAGCAGGGCTGCCATAAGTTGATCTTTCAAAATCTTAAGATTTCCAAATCTTCTATTTTTCAAGCTCAAATTACTTAAAAAAGGTTGAAAGTAAAGCAGAATGTGCCTTAAGGCACATTCTGCTTTACTTTCAGCCTGCTTTAAGCTACCATCTGCTAGAATAAAAATTGAATTTTTTTTTTTAAATCCGGAGAAATGCTAGCCCTGTACCAGTCTCACTCTTCGAGTATGTGTGGTGTATTCCAGTACAATCTGAAATAATTTTGCACTTTGGAAATGTGGTTTCTCACCTCGGTTGTTTGATTAATGATCAGGGTATTAAAACAGCGACAAACAAAGCAATGTTTATTATGGCATCCATTTGATTGATGCCCCTACTTACGCGTAAACTGTTGGTGTTATTCGCACACAATTTGAAACAAACACAGCATTGCCTCTAATTGCTGGCGGCACTTAGGAGTCACGAGACAACACAAATAAAGGACGTATTGACTTTGATAGAACTATAATGCCCGCTTGGATTAGGCAGGTAATTTAATGAAGCAATTGATTGAAGGGGCTAGGACAAATGCTTGTACAATTGGACTAACAAGACTCGGATTATAATGTACAATGTTGTATTAAAGTAACAGATTTTATGACAATTCCATCAGGTGAGAGCATACACTCAATAGCTCTGCGGATTATAGCCATTGTACTGTAGTTGTTGCATGCTTAACCCATTACCCAATAATTACGCATTTTTCTGTCTTTAATTTATTCCTCCACTGAAGAAATAGTCACTTTATACCATTATGAATATGTACCTTAAGAAATATTTTCTATACACTAGCTGATGATAGCTTAAAGCAGGCTGAAAGTAAAGCAGAATGCACCTTTAAGTGGTCATGCACCAATATTAAATACCAGAAACAGACAATGAGATAATTGGTTAAAAAGGGAGAGTTCCATAACCATTAACCTAGTTCTATAGGAAAACATACCCTGAATATTTATCTGGAGGTATTTGCAAAAGTGAACAGCTGCCTCTGTAAACAGTTGCTTGTCCTTGTGTTTCTAAAAATAGAAATAAAACAATATAGCAGTCAGCTCCCACTTAAGAGGGGAGTAAACCAGGTTTTTCATTACAGCACTCCTTCTCTAGAACAACACCCATTGGGACACAAAACATGTGTACATTGTTTGGAGGGAGTCGTTATAGGGAGGGAAATTGGCTTACATTTGCAAACAGCTTGAGTCCAGATCAGACGCCGCGTAATGCAACGTCTGATCTTGGTTCAACATGTTTTAACTCGTCATTATATTTTTTCTATCAAAATGCCCAATATGTAAAATTGAGAAAACCAGCAGACAATAATACAGCCATGAACGCTTTAGATATATTTGTCTTGTTTGGCGAACAGCGGCAAGGGTCATTGTAAGGAGGGAATCATTGTAGGGAGGGTCGTTTTAGGGAGGGAACACTGTATTTCCTCTTTATGTCTGTACCAAATCCTATGGTGTGACTACTCATTTAGAATCGTCTGTTCAAGACACACCATAGGATTTGTGCGAACATAAGGATTTTAGTTTGGAAATACTCCCCTTATCTGGAGCCCTGATATTTATTAGCATGTACAACAACTTCTAGAATTGAATTGGTAGCTGTTAGTTGTGTCTTGATGTTTTTGAAAAGTTTAACAAAAACTTGCTTTAGGTTGCTATTACACTTACAAATGTAACACCAAAGTCAATTATCCCATTACTTAATAAATATGCCTTTTTATGCCTTTGATTCATTCCTACGCTGAGGAATCTTTTTTTACAATTTATACAATCAACAAGAACAGTAACACAGTAAGTGACAATGCCCCCGTGGTGTTTTGTCACTGAAATGTATTCATTTCGCTGCTGTTGTGATGAAACTGTACAAAGATACAAGCATTTTCTAGATTTTAAACCAGAGTTATGGCCAATGTTGAATTAACTCTATTTGACCTCGAAATGACCTTGACCTTAGTCTGACATGACACAACTTGTACTGAGCTCAAGAACTTCTTGATTTGAGTACACTTGTCAAATATGAAGCCTGTATCATATGTAGTTATAAAGTTATGGCCAATGTTAAATTCACCCTATTTTACCTCTAAACGACCTGTCCTTTGTCGGACATAACCCAAGTTGTACTGAGCTGAAAAGCTTCTTGAGGTGAGTAAACATACCAAACATAAAGTCTCTATCTTAAGTAGTTCTAGAGTTATGGTCAAGGTTAAAGTTGTGGACAGACGGACAAACAAACAGACCAACAGACAAACAAACAAACCAAAATGAAAAACAATATGCCCCCACTAAGTTGTGCGGGGGCATAAAAATATGCACCATTTCTATATCCTAGAAGATGGTAGCTTAAAGCAGACTGAAAGTAAAGCAGAATGCGCCATAAGGCATTCCTTTCCTTACTTTCAACCTGCTTTAAGTGGTTACCCCTCTTCAAAACTAGAAAGATGCTATAGTGTAGTGAGTTAACCCTTAGCCTGCCACTCACGACTATAGCTCCATATGCAAACAGCTTGGATCCGGATGAGACGCCGAGTTCTCGGCGTCTCATCCGGATCCAAGCTGTTTGACACTCGGACAACATTTTCAGCAATTTTGAGCAACTTTGAAGCACTTTGAAACTTGAAGCAGATGAGAAATATAGCAGACGACAATTTATTTGGCGGGCTAAGGGTTAATCTGTTGACAATGATAATTGAATACATTGACCAACTTTGACTACCTATTATGACCCATTCTCTGACAAATTATAGTCTGCTTTAATTTGTAGACTCCACTTTTATGCAAAGTGAAGACCTTTGAAATTTTGACAAAGCAAATAATTATACTAGTGCCAAATGGTTGGAAACTGATCAGACGTCTTGTTACACAGTGTCTGATCAACATCCAAACTGTTTGCTACATTAACTTTAGTTGCCTATGGCAGGGAAAGTGTTTAACCCATTTCCCCCAAAAATACGTCTTTTCACGCCTTTAATACATTCCTCTACTATAAGTAGTTCCAATTTACACTGTCACAAGTATGAATAATATATAAATATTAGATGGCAGTTTGCGTGACATTCAAATTGTCAACCCGAGAAACAGCATGTCACCCCGAGGCATAGCAGAGGTTGACATTCTTGTTTTCGAGGGTTGACAATTTGAATGTCACGCAAACTGACATCTAATATACTCAACAAAATTTCTAATCGGTCATCAGAGGTATAGGTTTAATATACAATGGTTTTCACAACCGTCTGGCAGAATCAGAACGTTTCTAAATTCTATACAAAAAGTCCCAAATGAAACGTGATACATTTCTCTTTATAATGGTGCAGAAATTTACCCCACTGTTTACTTTATTAGTTCACAGAATAGTCTGCAATTTAAACAGAATTTAATGCAAAGGGAGATAATTTGAAATTTGTCTTTTTTAATTGTTCACTGTACGGAACTCTATGCTCTGATTTTTATGTCATTGTGTTTTTCTATTGCGGCTGATTACACTCTTTAATTCTAGCAGAATTTAACAAGGCACGGAAAGGCAATTGAACAAAAATGCTAATTAATGCGTTTTCATAGAAAGGGGATATAACTCATTATTTCAAAATCTTACTTTGGTTTAAACTAGAGTTTCTGTAGTCCAAAGATTTATTTGATATATTGAGCATATTTTTATTTCCTTATCTTGCTCAAAGCAAATTTGCGGCAGATCAGAAAAGTGACCGATTAGAAATTTTGTTAAGTATATTTATTTTATTACACCGAGATTATCAACCCTAACTTTAGAATCGTCTCATTTGCATTTTATAAAATGTGTTGTGAAAACCAATTTAGCGCGGACATGTACGTAACACGGGAAACGACGTCGCCGTCTATGACGTCACATTGTTTATAATTACATTACGTTCTAATATCGCCAATAGCGAAACTCATGTCAATGCTGACAGTACGTTTTCAGACGGAGAAAAAAAGTAATGTCCTTTAGAGTGACATCACAAAAAGAATATCATAAAGAGTGACAGTATATTTTGGATAGATGTAAAGACATGCAAAATGTTAACTGTAGGTCTATGGGAATTTAACATTGTAACTCAAAGCGAGGTGTAATAATAAGAAATATTTTCGATATTCAAGCAGATGATAGCTTAAAGCAGGCTGACAGTATAGCAGAATGGGCCTTATGGCACATTCTTCTTTACTTTTAGCCTGCTTTAAGTAGTCACATATTATTAAAACTAGAAACAGGCTATGGGGTCATGGGTTAAAAGAGATATTATTGCTATTCATTCTGTTGCTAGTGAATCACAAAGGGAATATACAGTAAAACCCCTCTATTATGACCACTAAAAAAATGACTAATTGATTGTATAACCCATTCCCCCATAAATACACATTTTTACGCCTTTAATTTATTCCTTCGCTAAAGTAAATAGTTCAAATTTAATCAGTCAAAAATAGAAATCTTAAGAAATCTTTTATATATTCTAGCAGATAATAGCTTAAAACAGGCTGAAAGTAAAGCAGAATAGGTGCATTCTGCTTTACTTTCAACCTGCTTTAAGTGGTCACCAATCTTTAAAACTAGAGATAGGCTATGGGGTAATGGGATAAATGACAGCCTAAAGCAAGATGAACATAAAACTGCTTTCTGTTTTACATTTACCTTGCTTTAGGCAGTCACCTGCCGTAAACACATGATATTTCAAAATTTAGTGGTCGTAACAGGGAGGTTTTACTATATATAAGGTATGAAGTAACAACCTTATCCTCCAGACCAACAATGTGTACACCAAAGTTGAGTTTGACCTTGGCAAAGGTGACTGTATGATCGGCTATCTTTATGCCTAGCACAATAGGTAGGCTTCTCAACAACTCTAAGGCATCTTCTATCTGAAACAGAAAAATAATGTATGAAAATGCTTAACCCATTAACAATTATATATCCCTTTCTACACATTCAATTTATTTCACTATGGAAAAGATTACTTGTTTTCAATGTTAAGGGAAGATGGCTGCTTAACCCATTAGCCCATAAATACGCATTTAATTTATTCCCCCGCTGAAGAAAATAGTTACAATTGATACAATCATGAACATGTATTGTAAGAACTATTTTATATATCCTAGCAGATGTTAGCTTAAAGCAGGCTGAAGGTGCATTCTGCTTTACTTTCAACCTGCTTTAAGTGGTCATTTGATTTCAAATCTAGAAATAGGCTATGGGGTAAAGGGTTAACGACTTACCCCATAGCTGGTTTCTACTTTTGAAAACATGGGACCTCTAGTTTTGAAAACATGTGACCTCTTACAGCAGGTTGAAAGTAAAGCAGAATGAACATTAAGGCACATTCTGCTTCACTACCAACCTGCTTTAAGCTACCATCTGGTAAAATATAGAAAATATTTATTTTCATACAAGTTCATGACTGTATCAATAGAAACAATTTTTTTCAGTGTAAACATAATAAATGCGCTAAAAGGCTCTTCTATGGGGTAAAGGGTTAAAGTAGGATATAAGTATAGTAGAAAGCTCCCCTTTAAGCTATCAACTGTCTTTATCAGGCATGATGGTTTTGTTTATAGCGTTTTGAATTGTATCTTGCAAAATGTTCTAAACAATGTCTGATATTAAAATCTTTGCACGCTAGCAGCGGATATAGCTGCCACAGCATAACCTTTGCAAACAGTTTGGATCCAGATGAGACGCCGCGTTAAGCGTTAAGGATCCTAACTGTTTGCCATTCTGACACTGAATTTATAAGGAATTTTGAAAAATTCTAATTTTATAACAGAAGCAGACGACAACTGCTGCAGACGAAAAAATTACCCAGCATGCAAAGAGTTAACATGTTTTTGATACTAAGAATATTTTGTTTTCATAGTTTTCCAGGACATATGGAAACTCTCACAAATCATTTGCTTGTGTCACTAAAATTTATGTGCAATCATTTGATTATTAGGTAAACAGGGCTCGAGATAAGAGGGAGTGAACTGAACAAATTTGAAATAAAATTTTCTCACTCATATCAGCGCCAAATCCTATGGTGTCACTGCTCATTAGAATCGTCTCTTTGAGACGATTCTAATGAGTAGTGATACCATAGGGTTTAAATGCAGAAACTAAGATTTTATTTTTTGAAATTCTTCCCTTAATCCATTACCCCATAGCCTGTTTCTAGTTTTGAAAATAGGTGATTACTTAAAGCAGGCTTAAAGTAAAGGGCAAATTCTGCTTTACTTTCAGCCTGCTTTAAGCTACCATGTGTTAGAATTTAGAAAAAATTTCCTATGATATATATTCATGACCTTGTGAATTTGAATGTTTTTCTTCAGTGGAGGAAAAATTAGAGTCGTAAAACGAGGAATTTATGGGGTAATGGGTTAAATAGAACCTTGGGAAAAGGGAGCTTACTCTTTGATTATTAGGTAAAGGGAGCTTACTCTTTCATCAGCTATGAGTTGTCTCATCCTGAAGTCATAAAGGTCTGACTTTTGTGAGTCTTTACCACAGAGACTCATTATCTGAAGGGCATCTTCTACACAGCCTGGCTTGTCCTGCATCAGCATAAAGTAGACCAACCTCTGCAAGAAAACAGCATAAAGTAAGCCAACCTCTGCAAGAAAACAGCATAAAGTAAACCAACCTCTGCAAGAAAACAGCATAAAGTAAACCAACCTCTGCAAGAAAACAGTAGTGCAATAGACACAGATTATTTTTTAAGAAATATGGAAATTTAACCCTTCTCCCACTAAATATTAACCCCTTACCCCAAAGTACACTTCTTTAAGCCTCTGATTTATTCTTCCATTGATAAATGATAAATATGTATCATAAGAAATATTTTCTATTTCCTAGCAGATGAAGCTTAAAGCAGGCTGAGAGTAAAGCAGAATGTGCCTTAAGGCACATTCTACTTTACTTTCAACCTGCTTTAAGTGGTCACCTATTTTCAAAACTAAAATTAGGCTAAGGAGTATTGGGTTAACCCACTACCCCATTGGCTATTTCTAGTCTTGAGGTTTTCGACGGGTAACGATTATCTAAACGAATCCGCAAAAACTATACACCATCTCATTCAGTATCCAATTCTACATCATTTTCCAGAGTTAAAAGAATGTTCACCTCATATAACTGAAATTATGGATATTTTTGTCTTGTTACCCTACTTTTCAAAAAACGTCCTGAAATGACTACCCCTCTTTTTTCTTTCCGAGGATAAAACATTACAAATTATATTAATATTAAATATTTTGCATAATACATTAAAACAAGAGGGCCATGGCCCTTAATTCGCTCACCTGAGGTCATTGTGCCTTAGCTTAATAGGCAAGACAACATTTTAATATAGCTGTAAAAAAAACCATGACAAATTGGAATTACTTAAAAAAATATTGTTGGCAGAGTTATGGCCCTTATCCATGACACTTCTTCTTATCAAGCTACATGTATTTCCATATGATTATTTATTGCGCACTCTGCTTTACTTTCAACCTGCTTTAAGTTATCATCTACTAAGATATAGATACTATTTCTTATATCTTACATGTTTATGACTATATAAAGTGGAATTATTTTCTTTAGAGGAGGAATAAATTAAAGGCGTTAAAAGGCATATGTATGGGGTAATGGGTTAACATCAGTAGAACTGGAGTTATCTCAAAGACAAGAAAATATGACACTGGGAAATATCTCAAAAATGACATTGACCTTTGTAGGACATGACCCAAGTTATAAAGTTTCTAACTTTAACAAAGTTATGGCTAAGATTAAAGTTGTGGACTGACAGACAAACAAATGGACAAACAGACAAAAAAGCAGACAGACAAAAACAATATGCCCCCAACTGCAGGGCATAAAAATATAGCAGACACCACCATATGCAACCTCATCAGCTGACCAGCTGACCTGAGTTCAGTTATGTAACTCTGCCAGTAGGAAATTTGGCTATGGTCTAACTCTTATAATGCTGAATTGCTGTCTGCTATACATATTTTGAATGTGAATTATGACCTAGATATTTAACCGACCAGAACCATTTGAACAAACTAGGTAAAGGACATTTAGAAGTGTCACCATGCCAAATATCAAAGCTCTGGCCATATCAGTTTCAGTGGAGAAGACGTTTGAAATTTTCACTATATAACTCTATGTAAAACTGTGACCCCCGGGGCGGGGCCAATTTTGACCCCAGGGGCATAATTTGAACAAACTTGATAGAGGACCTGTAGATAATGTTATGTGCCAAATATCTAAGCTCTGGCCCTTGTAGTTTCAGACAAGAAGATTTTTTAAGATTTCCTTATTTTTTCACTTTGGTTGCCATAGCAACCAGAGTTCTATATTGTTTTCAATTCTTTGAACAAATTTGAAAGAGCTTGACCCAAGGAACATTCCTGTAAAGTTTGGTTGAAATCTGTTCAGCCGTTTAGGAGAAGATGTCATTTGAAGCAATTGTTAACGACGACGGACGACGACGGACGACGGACACATGGCCATCCCAATAGCTCACCTTGAGCCTTTGGCTCAGGTGAGCTAAAAAATCTCTTATTTTCTGCAAGATAAACAATATTCTCCAGCAAGAAATGTGAAAAATACAGTCAATCTTGTATACAGCAACCACCTTGCGAATCAGTCTGCATACCTCTTCATTATGACACTAGACTAATTAACTCAGGGTAGAAATAGTGAAGAAAACTCCTACTGAAGCATTCTGAATTAGTTTTATCCTGCATTAAACAGACAGATCAATACCAGACAAAATATGGGTATTCACTAGAGTGATCGCTTAATACAAGATTGACTGTAAAAGTTGACAATGATTACCAAGTTTCATAATAAACGGCTGGTATGTTGCAACCCAATAATTGCAAGAGATATTTAACCCTTTACTCCATAGCTTATTTTAAGTATTGAAGAGACATGGTTGCATAAAACAGGCTGAAATTAAAGCAGGATTCATTCTGCTTTACTTCCAGTCTGCTTAAACTATGTATAGTCAGCTTAGATAAAGGATTTTTATTATGCATATTCATGACTGTATAAAATTAAAACTATTTACTATAAATTAAATGTGTTAACATGAGTATCAATGGAGTAAAGGTTTGATTTACAGTCAGACATGTATTTAATAGGCGGTCTGTTCCTCTACCTTTGTTGTGGTTCTAGGGCATATTTGTCATAGGGAATGTTTTCAGTTTATTAGACCGAGATGATCCCCTCTGCTACAGTGGATACAACGTTATTCTTTCCTGTTTACACGCTAACGTAAAACACTTAAATTGCAGATAAGGACAATTTTTTGACATTTCTGACTTTTCATTGTTATCTGAGTGGCAAACAGTTTGGAGCCTGATCAGACGCCGTGTTTACCCGGCGTTTGATCAGGCTCCAAACTGTTTGCACTGGAAATAGTACTTTTAGCATACTTTTAGCTTTTACTGGGAAAAGAACAGCGTTTTCTCCACTGTAAGAGCTAAACAAGAGGGCCATGGCCCTAAATTCGCTCACCTGAGGACATTGAAGTTTGTACCTAAATTGACTGGGCAAGACAACATTTTAATATAGCTATAAATGGAGTTATCTTCCGGACAAGAAAACATGACAAAAGTGAATTTTGTTGCCAAGCTTATGACCCTTATCCATGACACATCCTCTTATCAAGCTTTTTCCATTTCCAGTAAATGATAATTATTTCACTAGCGTCAGCAGAACTGGAGTTATTTTCCTGACAATAAAATATGACAAAGGGGAAAACAAAATATTGCTGCCCTTATGCATGGCATTTTCTCTCATCAGTTTCTTTCCATACATAAAATTTCATTACAATAGCATCAGTAGAACTGGAGTTGTCTTCTTGACAAGAAAATATGACAAAGGGAAATAACTAAAAAAAACAATGATGTCAGAGTTATGGCCTTTGCAAATGGCACTTCCTCTCATTAGGCTCTTTCCAAATAGGCAATTTCATTTTACCCATTACCCCATAGCCTGTTTCTAGTTTTGAAAATAGGTGGCCACCTAAAGCAGGTTGAAAGTAAAGCAGAAAGGGTCTTAATGCACACTTTGCTTTACTTTCAAACTGCTTTAAGCTACCATCTACTAGGATATAGAAACTTATTTCACATCTTACATTTTCATGACTGTTTAACCCTTTCCCCCATAGAAGCGCCTTTTAGCGCATTCAGTTTATTCTTGCTCTGAAGAAAATAGTTCCAATTTATACATTCATAAATATGTATAATACAAAATATTTTCTATATTCTAGCAGATGATAGCTTAAAGCAGGCTGAAAGTAAAGCAGAATGCGCTTAAAGCGCATTCTGCTTTACTTTCAACCTGTTTTAAGTGGACACCTACATTCAATACTAGAGATAATGCTATGGGGGAAAGGGTTAAAGGGGAATTATTTTCTTAAGTGGAGGAATAAATCAAAGGCCTAAAAATGCACATTTATGGGGTAATGGGTTAACAAACGTCAGTATTTATTGGGAGAAAGGGTTGAATCCTGGACAAGAAAAAATGATAAGACATGCAGATAACTGTGACAAAACCAATATTAAACATATGTATAAATATGGCATAAGACATAATTACATAACTGTCAGTGGATCACTTCCAGATCCTGTTTCTCTAAGTATGAAGCAGACTGATCCATTTCTAAACTATAGCAGACAACATGTTCAGTTCTGTTGGCCTGATCACTGAGGTCAAATATGATGCAAGAGTACTGTAGCATTAGCAGCCTGGAAGCTTACCCTTACCAGACTGAAATGATGTCTGCTAAATACCTTCTGTGTGTAAAAAATGTACATTTTTTTTTTAGAAAATGTTAAGTTGGTAAATGAGTGGCAAATAGTTTGGATCCAGATTAGATGCAGCATTATGTTGCATCTGATCTGGATCCAAACTGTTTGCAAATATTGGTTATTTGCCCATAGTATATTAAGGGTAACTCAGGTAAATACAGTTCTTCCCAAATCAAAAATACTGTAAAACCTGCCTAGAGCAGCACTTAAACTGTGCAGGGTGGTGTCAAATGTGACCCTAGGGATTTCATTTTAACAAACTATAGAGGGATCCACCAGGAGATTCTACTGTACAAATATCAAAGCTTAGGGCCTAGTAGTTTTGGGCAAGAAGATTTTTTAAAGATTTTTGCTTTTTTGCTTTTTCAAGCAGAGTTTGTGCTTTTTTTCCTTTTTTTTGAACAACTTCTGTAGAGAAGCATCCAAGGAACATCATGAGCAGTTTGAACTCTCCCTACAATCGGCGGGTTTCAGAGGAGATGTCGTTTGAAGTAAATGTGAACGGACAGACGGACTACGGACGGTGAGCGGTCACAATAGCTCACCTTGAGCCTTTGGCTCAGGTGAGCTAAAAAGAAGGCGGTTTGGTGGTTTTAATCCAAACAGGCTGCTTTGGAACAAATGAGATAAGCCGAAATCCTCTTCCTGTAACCATTATCATGTCATCTCATCATGCATCCCTCATCATTTATGGGCGCTTGTCTCGCAGAATCTGGCAAATCTAGCTCTTCGTTGGCAGACAAAACGCACAATAGTTATGATCAACTAAAATATGTTTTTCATTTGTTTCCGCAACGGCCACTCGTCGATTTGCAAACTTTTCCACTCAGGGCTCGATTTCTCACAGGGCCCCGACACGATTGCTTTTTGAGAAAAAAACCGTCAGAAGTATATCGATTGTTTTCTCTAAAAATAGCAATCGTGTCGGGGCCCGTGTGTGCAGTCAAGCATTACCCAGGGAAGACCTTAAAGACAAATTACTACATAAAGCAGCTTGATAGTAAAACAGAATGTGCCTTAAGGCACATTCTGCTTTACTGTCAGTCTGCTTTATGGTACCATCAGCTAGAATATAGAAAATATTTATTTTGGTATATGTTTATGACTATAAAGTGGAAATATTTTCTTCAGTGGAGGAATAAATTAAAGGCATACAAAGGTGTATTTATGGGTTAATGTATGAAACTGCCAACTTAAAATATTTATCATATGAATTAATACAATGGCTATCAAAAAAAGATTTATTTCCCAGGGGAAAAAATGCACTCATTCCCGACAGATCCAGTTAGAAAACAGTGCAGACCCTGATTGGGCAGCTCCTGAACCCTTTACTCCATATATACAAATTTTTACACATTTTTTTATTTCATTTCTCCACTAAAGAAAATAGGTCTAATTTATACAGTAAACAATATGTATCACAAAAATGTTTATAACTTAATACAGGTGACAACTTATAATTGTATTAAGAACTTTATGCATTACAGCCGAACTTCAATATCTCAAACCTCGATTAAATCGGACATACCCGTATTTCAAAGTTAAAACGTGGCTAAGCCACGTTTTAACTTTGAAATATGGATATGTTCGACTTAATCGAGTAGGAAATAATGCAGTTCATGTGTCGAATTATCAGCAGTTCAAGATATCCAAGTTCAACTGTATATCTGCCCTGCATTAAGCAGACACATGTTTTTAGATGTAGATACAGTCGAGTAACCTATTTTCATGATAGTAAGAAGTTATCGGCGCACAAATAATTTAATACTGGAACATGTTGAAATATAATTGCTACATCAAATCAAATAATCTATTTCATCTATTTTCTTGTTGATGTAGGAATCGACGGGCGCAGCCATTTTGTAAGTGACCTACATTGGCGACTCTATTTAGACTGGTATACCTGTTTTCGTGACCCTACGTAAATGCGCATGTGCGTCACACAGGTATTTGCGGGCAAGTTGAAAACACTTATGTATCACAATTTAATAATATTTCTGTCATATTTTGTTCTTTTTATATAAATATTTTCATTTATTTTATTTCACAGTGGGAATATCTTAAAACGTCACCATATCTTAATTAATACTCGGACATTGGTTCAGAATATGAGATGGGTCCAGTGGTTTCAAAAGTCACATGTTGCCCATGTAACAAACAATGGATTTCCATTTTACATCTGTTGTTTCTGTTACGTTTAGTAATCAAAAATACATGTGTGTTTAAATTTTCTTTAATTTTTTTTATTATGTCTTTATTCTTAATTTCGTAGACCGCTAACTATTAAAATCAATTTGCGGGCGTGCCGCAAAAGTGAAAAAGATAATATAGTGCCCCTTTGATTAGCTCCCTTGTGTATAAAAACAGAATGCGAAACCAGTCTAACTGACCTTCACCTATTAAGGAATAGTGATAAACAAACAGACAAAACACCTAAATGCCCGTCAAATGTGAATTTGCACGAAATTAGAATGGAACAACTGATGCTCTGATATCGCATAGTGAAAACAGTAAGTTTTACGGCAGTATTAGGAAAATAATGTACATCTTATGCCCCTATAACTTTTAACAGAGCACTTACTCGACCAAAGCGAAAGTGTGGAGTTCCCTTGTATATTTTCTGTGTTATGACGCCATAACAAAAGATTCCACGTGAAAAATTGGATTTTTTTCCGGTATAACGAAAACGAGGGTATCACGATTAGAGGTTACTCGACTGTATACTTCTTTGCCCAATTGTCACTTCGCACAAATGCAACTGTACCTAGATTTGCAACATGAAGAAAGAATTACCACCAACAACAAATATTTGTACGGAAAGATACATTATCATTTATTCTTTAACCCTTTCCTCCATTGGCAATCATGTAAATCACCTATTCCAACTGTGTTTAGAGCAGGATACTGTTTAAAGCAAGATGAATGTAAAGCAGAAAGCTCCTTTAGGAGCTTTCTGCTATACATTTATCATGCTTTAAGCTGACACTTGTATTCAACCGAATGCATTACCTCTCTATTATGGACGCTAAAAAGAAGACCTATTGAGTGTATAAAAGACAGGTGACAGCTTAAAGCAAGGTGACAGTAAAACAGAAAATTCTTACAGGAGCTTTTTGATTTACTGTCACCTTGCTTTAAGCAGTCATCTGTCAGAAACAACTAATAGTTAACACAATTTAGTGGTCGTAATAAAGAGGTTTTTCTGTATTCAGTTGTGGCTCTTAAGTGGTGTAAGTTGAGGCGCTCCTAGACGTTACTGTGGAGGAAAGGGTTAAAACTGTTTGACAGTTACCATGGCGTCACTGCCACTGGGTAGGTCTACATTTTTGCGGCCATACTTCATCAAGAGTTTTCTCACACTGACCCTGTGACATTGCTCCTTCAGTCGCACTACCCTGAAAATAACAGTAAAACTTTGTGATTGCTGCAGCTACAAACAAGGCCTTACCCCTCTATACACGTTTTTGTTGCAGCTAAAAACAAGGCCTTATCCCTCTATACAAGTTTTTGTTGCAGCTACAAACAAGGCCTTACCCCTTTATACAAGTTTTTGCTGCAGCTACAAACAAGGCCTTACCCCTCTATACAAGTTTTTGCTGCAGCTACAAACAAGGCCTTACCCCTCTATACACATTTTTGCTGCAGCTACAAACAAGGCCTTACCACTCTATACACGTTTTTGCTGCAGCTACAAACAAGGCCTTACCCCTCTCTACAAGTTTTTGCTGCAGCTACAAACAAGGCCTAACCCCTCTATACACGTTTTTGCTGCAGCTACAAACAAGGCCTTACCCCTCTATACAAGTTTTTACTGCAGCTACAAACAAGGCCTTACCCCTCTATACAAGTTTTTACTGCAGCTACAAACAAGGCCTTACCCCTCTATAAAAGTTTTTGCTGCAGCTACAAACAAGGCCTTACCCCTCTATACAAGTTTTTGCTGCAGCTACAAACAAGGCCTTACCCCTCTATACAAGTTTTTACGGCAGCTACAAACAAGGCCTTACCCCTCTATACAAGTATTTGTTGCAGCTACAAACAAGGCCTTATCCCTCTATACAAGTTTTTGCTGCAGCTACAAACAAGGCCTTACCCCTCTATACACGTTTTTGCTGCAGCTACAAACAAGGCCTTACCCCTCTATACACGTTTTTGTTGCAGATACAAACAAGGCCTTACCCCTCTATACAAGTTTTTGCTGCAGCTACAAACAAGGCCTTACCCCTCTATACAAGTTTTTACTGCAGCTACAAACAAGGCCTTACCCCTCTATACAAGTGTTTGCTGCAGCTACAAACAAGGCCTTACCCCTCTATACAAGTATTTTCACAGCACACATTAAAAATTGATATCAAAACAATAGAAGGTTGCCCACTGAAAGTAAAGCAGAATGCACCTAAAGGAACGTTCTGCTTTACTTTCAAATTGCTTTAACTCTTTGAACCCTAGTCACGCATCTATGCTTCATTTGCAAACAGTATACCTGTGAGGAGTACACTTGTCCTTTGCAAACAGTGTAGACCCTGATCAGAGGGCTGTTAAAAGAGCCCTCTGATTAGGGTATACACTGTTTGTCATTTTGACATATATATTGTGAAAAACAACCCTTAAATGTCAAAATTTGACTAGACTAAATTGAAAACTAGAACTGTCCATCTAAGGTTTCAGGGAGGAAAGCGTTAAGTGGCCACCTGTCTGCAAAACTAGAAACAGGCTTTGGGGTATTTAAATAAATAACCCCATAAATTCACATTTTTTCGCTTCTTGATATCCATACATATTCTATCAAAAACAGTTCCCGGCTAGACAGTTCTCAGGGCTCCAGATAAGTGGTAGTTTTCTCAACAAATCTCACATTTTCTCACTATTTTTAGCATCAAATCCTATGGTGTTACTACTCATTAGAATCGTCTCGAAGAGACGATTCTAATGAGTAGTGACACCATAGGGTTTAATTCAGAAATAAAGATTTTAGTTTTTGAAAAACTACCCTTATCTGGTGCTCTGGTTCTGAAAGGCATTTCCAGTCTCAGTCAAGAAAGGAGCTTAAAAAAGGCTTAAGGAGCATTCTGCTTTACTTTCAACCTGCTTTAAGCTGTAACCTGGTTTTAAAAACTATAAACTGGCTATTGGGAAAGGTTGATCTCATCATTCCAGGGCTTCCATTTCTCTGGATATTTCCTAATTAATCAGATTTTTATCCTTGGCTCCAAGCAGATCGTAGCTTAAAACAGGCTGAAAGTAAAGCAGAATGCCTTATGGTGCATTCTGCTTTACTTTCAACCTGTTTTAAGCAGTCATGTGTCTTCAAAACAAGAAACAGACTATGGGGTAATGGTACGATTAGTAAAATAGCGTCTGAAAAACTGAAAATTTGAAATCTTAGGATTTTTATTATCAACTTATGGCAGCCCTGTCATTCAACTTACATGCTGTGGTTTATCTTTAGGCCCATGTCGACCAGCTGTTCAACCTCAGTGGACCAGGGTATTGGTGCCCATTTCATTACCTCAAGTACACCCTCTAGCTTTTGCTGCAGAATTAAGGAAATATGATACAGTGCTACCTCTCTACAACGACACCAAATGGGAGACACAGGTTGTGTGCGTTGTTCGGAGGGAGTCGTTATAGGGAGGGAAAATTAAGACTTGTCTTACATTTGCAAACAGCTTGTATCCAGATCAGACACCGGGTAACACGGCGTCTGATCTGGATGCAAGCTGTTTGTCACTCGTAATTATATTTATTCTATCAAAATATCCACTTATATATAACATTGAGAAAAACAGCCGACGACAACTTTAAGCAGATGATTTTGCAGCAGTAAAAGCGTTAGAAATAAATTTCCTGTTTAGGGAACTGTGGTAAGTGTCGTTGTAAGGAGGGAGTCGTTGTTAGGAGGCCGTTGTAAGGAGGGAATTGTTGTTAGGAGGGCCTTTGTAGAGAGGGAACACTGTAGAACCAATGTGGTATTAACAATACTGTTCATTGGCTCTATGAATTGGAAAATAAACTTGACAACCAGATGTCAGATAGCTTGATCAACATTCATATAAGAAAACTCAGAAATATTTGTAACTTCTGTGACAGTTATACTTTCAGCATGTAGCAGGCTCCAAAGTTATAAAGTATTTGAGTTAAGTGATATCATTCATGAATATGCATCATATGAAATATATTCTAATTTCTAGCATATGGTACAGTGGTAAATACGCTATTCCTACCCATTTACGCATTTATCTATGCGTAAGAAACGCATAGTGAACGGTTAACGCCTAACGATTTTAACGCGTTTAAACGTGTTAATTAACGATTATACCAGAGACGTTGCGATTGGTGCGTCTGTTTTCCGTTTTTATGCGGAGATTTCGGTTTTATTGATAATTGCCAATTTCGAGAAATTATATAAATTCAGACAGTTTTAATCTCGATCATAATGCTGAGTGACTCGGCGTCTGAACCAGTTTCTTTCTGTTTGATATTCATTAGAATATAATTCCTTCCATGTTGATTTCTTTGCAAACGGTTTGAATCTAGATCAGACGCCTAGCTGTATAGATCGGCATAGAATCAGGATTCAAACTGACAGCTTTGAATAAATCCAATTACTTTTCATAATACAGTCGAGACTGTCTTAGCGACCCCTTGTGTACAACGGCGTTTTGTCTTGAACGACCCTTTTATATCCCCCAAATGCGTTTTACACTGAAAAGGCTCTGTATACAACGACTCCCTGCGAAATCCATACAACGACCATGATTTTTAACTCCCAAAACGATGTTTTGGACTCCTGTAGCGACTTTCACAACTTTCGTAGTGGCCGCCATTTTTTTTAGAAACACAATTTGTATTGTAGCGCTACCGTCGTGTTAACCGCTACTTAGACATGTATGGGTAGGTACTACGCTGGTAGAATGGTCAGTCTACTGGCAACGACTAACTGTCAATCAATCTAAGCTCTGCCTTCATTGACTCAAACACTAGAAAATCATACATCAGCTGCTACTGAAAAAGTCGCATATCCGTCTGACCTAATTACAAGAGTGTTTACACAGTAAGACATTGCTTCTTCAACATATGTTTTCTTGATAATACGCATTAATTATGAAATTTTGCTGGTTTATTCGCGTGCGGTTTGTTGTGAACACTCTTTACTGAAAGAATAGCTAGCGTTAACCTTTTACACAGCTTGAAGCCTTCCGACGAAGAAAAAAGTTTGAATGATGGAGGTGTTAATCCACGATCGAGGCGCGATTTTTATATGCGTTCAAACTTCAAAGGCATACAAACAAGTGTGTACTGGCAATTATTATAACCCGTAAACAGTGATTAAGACTCAACACACAAAGCTTACAAATGAGTGATAAGTTGGTTGTGTAATATGGATGGCCGGCCCAGTGGTATCGTTCTGCGGAAACAATCATGATGAAGAAAGCAAACGTAAAATTTAAATTGTGATGTCTGTTTCAGGTAATGAAGACAAATCAAATGCAGTTTATCACGATTTATTCACATTCTTCTTTTTTATTGCAATGACTACCTGTATAGTAATACACTGTAAGCCCCTCTTTCCATTTTGAATCAATAACTATAGGGGGGAAACTTGGAATTTGTGTATAGCGACCGTTTGTCTACAGTGACAATCTTTCCAATCTCCCTCGGAAGGTCGCTGTAGACAGTCTCGACTGTAGTTTAACATTAGCGATTTGGATGTAGATGGGACGCCAAGTAGTTCGGTTCTTATGTTTTACAGCCAAGAATGAAGCAAACGGTTTTGATTTCATTTTTACAGTTTGCCTCTAGATGAGATGCCGAGTTATGGGAGTCTCAACCATATTCGAACTATACAGATATCTTTTACTTTGATGAGACAGTATAATAACTGACACATACTCGCAGATATGATTTGGTTTATTTGTTTTAAATTTCAATCAACCCCAGTTAGGATACTTACTTTGATAAGCCGCAGTTTTATTACCCCATATCCGGTTTGTTACCCAACACTCTGAGCGGCCCGCCCTGTGATATCTGTAACTGACAGCATGTCACAGGTGCTATTTGGAATTCCGCATGTTCATAGTAACTCAGCATCTGATCTGGATCCAAACATTTATGCAAAGCAGACACTCAGTAATTTGACATCTGATCGGGATCCAAGCATTGCTCCGGATCATATGCTTAGTAAGTTGGTGTCTGATTTTTCATGAGGTAAGGTTAGGTAACTGGATAAGACCGGCATCCGGGCTCTTTTAAAAGCGTAAAGAAACGGCCAGGAAACGTGTTTAACGAAACGAAAAATAAACGCGTAAGAAACCCATACAGTGGGTAGGAATAGCGTATTTACCACTGTAGCTTAAAGCAGGCTGAAAGTAAAGCAGAATGTGCATTAAGGTGCATTCTTCTTTATTTTGAACCTGCTTTAAGTGGTTAGCTATCTTCAATATCAGGAACCGGTTATGGAGTAAAGCGATAATAATGTAGTATTATAATAATAATATTTATCACATAAACGTGCAAAATATAGAGGTCTGTAAAAATCGTACGGCCCACTAGGCATATATTTTACACTAATTTTCGAATCACCAAAATACTGTACTACTACGCCGAATTCAAATCAGGTAAGAAAATCTAAACAAAATAAGATCACCACTAGTCATTCATAAATTTCCAAGTGTCCTAAAAACATTATCCCGAGCAGTCCCGCAAATTTAGGCTGAAAATCAGACTACTTATAGCTCTAGTATTAGACGTTACACTATAATGACGTCCTGTTACAATAATGACGGAATTTTGGAAACAAAACTAGATTCTAAATGTCAAATTATCATTTTTTAGTCAATAAGAACAATTTTAGATTAAATAATAATTTAAAATTTGAATATGGTATCAGAGAAGTCTTTTCACAACACATTGATGTTGATTTTCTTTATTTTAGTTTGATAGGTGTTTGTATCTACGGATGAATAAAACTGAATAACACCTATGACGAATCGTTTCCCTAAAAGCCGAGGGCAAAAGTGGAAGTAAGACCGTTTGGATTTTTGTGTCATTTGGTGTTTATGTGATAAATAGGATATCAAATTTGTGTGTGTTTCAGTCGCGAATTTATAGAACTAGTTGTATAAAATGATATGTTGCTCGCCAAGGCTTGCAACATATTATTTTATCCACCTCATTCAATAAATTCACGACTGAAAACACCCTCATTCAATATCCTCTATATAATAATGTAGGTGTGTACCTCAGGGTCAGTGATGCAGTCAATAACAGCAGTGGCTTTGGCCTCCCAGAACACTTTCCCTGTGTAGCTCTGTACCTGGCCATGCCGCTCCAACAGATCCTGTCACACACAAAACAATCTCTTCTTAACCTATTACCCCAAAAATACGCCTTTTTACATCTGTAATATATTCCTCTACTCAAGAAAATAGTTCCTATTTATAGTCATGAATTTACTGTAAGAAATATTTTTCATATCCTAGTAGAATGCTAGCTTAAAGCAGACCGAAAGTAAATCTGCTTTACTTTCAACCTGCTTTCAGCAGCCACCTATCTTCAAAACTAGAAAAAGGCTATGGGGTAATGTGTTGAATAAAATAACTATGACACTTTAGTGTCAAGCTTTACCCATTAATAACAGAACACCTCAGTCAACTTATAACTTACTGACAACAGATATGCATTCATTAACCCATTTATCCCTGATGACGTGTATGCTCAGCCTTTACAATAATTGCACATGTGAAGCGTACACACTCCTTAAGAAGCCCTTTGATCAGGGTCTACACTATCATTTTGAAATAAGACGTGTTTGTGAAATACTATGCCCCCTGATGTGACCATGACCTCTAAATCACATTGACCTTTGTCTAACATGATCCAATTTGTACTGAGCACTATAATTTCTCGAGTTTGGTACACAAACAATATAGGATTCTCACGGTTGAATTAACAATGTATTGCAAAATGACAAACAGTAAAGATCCTGTTTGGATGGCTCCTGTTTGCATAGGACAAGTGTACATGTTACTAGTACACTGTGTGTTAATGTGGAGTATACTAGTCCCTAGATTTAAATATGTGAACATTACATTTACTTGTCAACCTTACCTTTATGTACTTTGAAAAGATCTGGTCCTGGTTTAGTCCATGCTCTTTCATATATGGCCTTATCTGTCTCTCGAGTGTTGATGTGATCAGCTCAAGGGCCACAACCTTGTCAAGCATTCTAAAGGCTATTGTCTCCCTTGTTTCCTATAATATTATAGAAACACATTGCAGCTTCATCACAAATTTCAATATAATTATAGTAAACCTCTCTATAATGACCAGTAAAAAGAAGGCTTATTGTATACAAGTCAAGTGACAGGTTAAAGCAAGGTGACAGAAAAGCAGAAAGCTCCTAAAAGAGCAGTCACCTGTCTTTAATACCTAATAATATACAGTTATTTCATGTGTGTTTGGGGAACAGTCAAAACTATTGACCCGAGGTATCAGGGAAGACTTTCGAACTGTTGCCCGAGGCCGATAGGCCGAGGGCAACAGTTCGAAATGTCTTCCCTGATAACGAGGGCCAATAGTTTTGACTGTTCCCCTAACACACATGAAATAACTGTTTTATTACCTAATACTCTATATAACTAGACTTTCACCAAAAAAACCCTAATCTGAGCCAAAATACAATTGAAACGAGAAACCGCCAATGTCGGTATAGCCGGATTGTCTGCACTTTTGCTTTGTATATATATATATATAATATAGTTACCCATGGCATGTGATGATGACCTCACTAAAACTGTACATGCCAAATTTGGTTGCTGTAGGACTTAAATTTGACTAAAACTGACACTAACAAAAAGGTAAACCAAGACACAAACAAAAAGGTTAACCAAGAATTCTTTAAGTCATTCGACCTTGAAATGTAGGTCACAGTGACCTAGTTACCCATGACATGTGATGATGACCTTACTACAACTGTACATGCCAAATTTGGTTGCTGTAGGACTTAAACTTTGACTAAAACTGACACTAACAAAAAGGTAGACCAAGACGCAAACGAAAAGGTTAACCAAGAATTCTCTAAGTCATTGGACCGTGAAATCTAGGTCACAGTGACCTTGTTACCCGCAGCATGTGATGATGACCTCACTACAACTGTACATGCCAAATTTGGTTACTGTAGGACTTAAACATTGACTAAAACTGACACTAACAAAAAGGTAAACCAAGACGCAAACGAAAAGGTTAACCAAGAATTCTCTAAGTCATTGGACCGTGAAATCTAGGTCACAGTGACCTTGTTACCCACAGCATGTGATGATGACCTCACTATAACTGTACATGCCAAATTTGGTTGCTGTAGGACATAAGCTTTGGCTTAAACTGACACTAACAAAAAGGTCAACCAAAGTGAGGACGGACGGACAGACAGACAGACAGACAGACAGACGGACGGCATTCGCCAATCTATAGACCGCATTTTCAATCCGGCCAATAAAATTGTATTATTCATTTTGAGTTTTGGCACGAATGAATAACACAGTGTTTGTTATTCATTTGTGGGTTTTGACAGACGTCTGATATAATCATCGGCGTCTTCTCGTAAGTTTACATCCGCACATTATTGTAATGTTCGTGTCCGTATAGTACTGGTTTTGGGAATAAAGGATAACGTTGATGTGTAAATTACGAACTCGTCTCAATGACTATAGTATTATTACAAATACAGTCGAAACTCGATACTACGAACTCGCTTAAATCAATCTTACCAGTATTTCGTATGTTGAATTGTGATAAGTCGATCTCGTTTAAGTCGAAAATACCCGTATTTCAAAGTTAAAACATGGCTAAGCCACGTTTTAACTTTGAAATATGGGTATGTCGAACAAACGCGAGCTTGTAGAATCGACTTTTTTACGTAATAATAAAGCACAATTATACCAGACAACAAGCAATGACACTTATTCAATACTTATTCACTTCATATCAACAATATCACAATATCAATTCACTTATTCAGTACTGGAAAACTTCTCAATGACGACCTGATTTTATTAGTTACACGGTATTTCGGCAGGTCGAAATGCCGTGTAACGAATTTATTTCCAGTCTAGATCCAATACAAAGAAAACATGCATAATCTGACAAAGTTTAACTGTCTTGACCCTAAAGTTGACACTTGAAATTGACATCAGTACATTTCAAACTCACGCGCTATTCGATGGTTTAGTACAGTACAACTTCGACGATATCCAGAACTCGCATAAGTAGAATTTATCTGCATTCCTTCAGTTTAATGCAATAATTTCTAAACCGCGTTATGTCGAACATATTCCGTATTTCAAGTTTTAAAGGTGGCAAAGCCACCATTTAACTTTGAATTACCGATATGTTCTACTAAAATGAAATCAAGATATACCCTATCGAAGATCGACTGTATCTAACATGGTTACGTCATCACATTGGAATGTGAACATCCTTAAAATGTTGAATTTCATTACCAGGGTATTTTGAACGGATGGTTATCGGAGGACATTTACGTTTTATGAAACACTGTAACGATTAATTACATTACGATTAATAATAAATGAAAGGAAATAATCAGGAACGCACAAATGAACACGTAGGTCAGTGTCTAGGCATATCGAGTTATGTCTATTTTGGTTGATTTCGATAAACATATTGATCTAAATAAATCTGAATCCAATGTCAATTTCATTATAGACCAGTGCCAAGTGCCGTTGTTCATTTCACGTCCCGTCGTTTGTTTATCATGGTGACGACGTAGGTGGGGTAATCAGGGAAAGCAAAGCAAGAAACTAGCATATAATCGATATCTGAATTACATTTACACATAATGATCGATTCAAGACAGTTTTGAATTAAGATTTCTTTTGATTGCTTGGAAAACAACTGCTTAATAAACCGAAAAAGAGAGATTGTTTATGCGAATCGAGCGAAGAACAGCGTCTTACTAGTCATGTGACCCGTACTACCCGGCTACGGTCTCGTACACAGTGGTCACATGTGCAGTTTTAGCCTATCAGAGTCCAAGAATTTATGATGACTGGAAATAATAAAACGTCTACACATCTTTTTCGCGCATGGAAACAGTTCGACTATTGCCCCCGGATTCGGCAATGCCAGAACAACACAGCAAAACAGTCAAAAATAACGAATTACAAGTTATATAGAGCATTAGGTAATAATGCACACTATTCAACGGTTGTAATAGACAGATTTTACTGTGAAAAAGAAAACAACTTGGTATACCCTAAGTATCATTTGTTCAACCTTTACAATGCTGGAACCAGATTTATCCTGTCATGTGCCTATTTTCCTGACGGATAAAGTTTGCTTTATTATATGCCTTCGAATGATATCGAGCGTTTCCGCGTGTATCTGCAGAGTAAAATACCAGAGTCTGTATCAGCCACCTTGTATCAGCCACTTTGTATTTTACTCTGACGTCGCTTTCGATTCAACGTGACGTCATTTACGTATATGTACGAGTGCCGCGTTATTCTTTGTGGTTTACAAAACTTCTCGCTCTGCTTCAAATAGCTAATAAATTTCGGATGTAAAATGATTTAAACAACTATTAAGTTGTTTCTGGTTTGTATTCAATGCATATAATAAACACATTACCAGTTGGCAGTGCGCAACAGAGTGTTGCATTTAGCTCTCGACGTTTTTGGCGGAAACAACCGATTAGACTCGCGCCAAGGCGCTCGACAGATCGGCTATTTCCGCCAAAAACGTCTCGAGTTAAATACATCACTCTGTATCGCACTGTCAACTGGTAATGTGTATTTATTATGCTAGTTGGTCACATGACTGATATTATTATGTCAGTTGGTCACATGACCTGTAGCCGGAACTATTTTTTCACACAGAGATGCTTATTTTTCCCGCTGTTAGGAAAGGTATTCTAAAACTCTTTCAACAGAATCCGACGTGTAACGACGTTTATTGGAACTATTCGATGCAATCAAAGCGTAATAGAGTATGCGTCACCAGTCGCTTGCTGAGATACTTCTATAATTGTCCACCTTTTAGATTTCCTGAGTGAAAAACACTAGAGTTTTAAAGGTTCTTTTATTTCTTTTCAACGTAACTAGGATGTGACGTCATTGACGTCATCTATATAATAGCGCGATTTCCTAGAGTAACATAGTTCTTTAGTGAGAATCTTATCTAGACCAAAAATGATTCTAGCTTTAAAAAATCTCTATTTAGTTTACTATTGTGACAAGGATAAATAGAATATTTGGTTCTTAGCTTCTTTGAATGAGAAATGTTATCTGGCTCAGCTTCTGTATTATTCATCCGCCTTGCCAGATAACATTTCTCATTCAAAGCTAGTCACCAAATAATCTCTATATATACATCCTTTGCAAACAGAGAAGACCAAGATGACAGAGCTCCGCTGATCTAGGTCTGCACTGTTTGCAATACTTTCGGATATTTTACAGAATCCCTCGACAGTCAATGGAAGAGTCCGTTTGAAAATTCAGCAGCGCAAGGGTTAGTATCTAACATTTGAAATTATCATTCACTTATTTTGTATATGTTACATAGGGATTAAATGTAATCAGGGAATACCTGAAATCCCTGAAAAATCAGGGATTTCACGAAAACCCTAACTCTCCCAGGGAAAAGGCGTAATTTTGAAGCTTTTCGTTGATTTTTTTTTTAATATTTGGCAGTTACCTTTGGTTAAAGTAATGAACCTTACCTCGTTTAGGTCATTAAGTTCAAAGGCAAGTACCATGCTATAAAAAGTGTTGTTAACCTTATTAACAAGACGGATATCTTGGGTTTTAATTGTCCTTCCTTAAATGCCCACTGTTCACTTATTTTTATTCATTTGTGTGAGAAACTTTGTACGAACGTTCATTAGACCATGATATGTCATGAAAGCATGATGTTTAGAACTAATAGAAATATCATGATAGTACAAATCTATTAATTTGATGAAACAAGAGGCCCATGCGGGCCTAAATATCGCTCACCTGGAAAAACCAACACAAGGGTCACATGACCCTTGGGGTGGGATCATTTTTTACCCCAGAGACATAATTTAAAAAATCTTGCTGATGAACTTGAAAATTAAGTGTGCTGTCAAATATTTTCTACATGGATGGTTTCAGACAGGAAGACTTTTCAATGAAAAAAAATCTATTTTCAGCTAATATGACCCAGATATGCAACAGACCCAAACCATTTCAGCAATATATTGGTAAAGAACATCTAAAAGTGTCACTATGCTAAATATCAAAGCTCTTGCCATAGTAGTTTCAGAGAAGAATATTTCACTACATAACTCTATGTAAAATAATGGACCCCTAGGGCCTTGGCAGTTTTAAACCAAGGGCCATAATTTGAACAAACTTGATAGAGGACCTAAAGATGATGCTTTGTGCCAAATATCTAAGCTCAGGGTATATACTGTGGTTTCAGACAAGAAGATTTTTTAAGTTTTCATTAAAAAATCTATTTTTAGCTATTGTGACCTAGATAAAATTGTGCAACTGACCAGAACCATATTAACAATATTGGTTAAAGGCTACTATAAGTGCCATCATGCCAAATATCAAAGCTCTGGCCATATTAGTTTCAGAGATAAAGATGTTTGAAGATTTCTCTATATAACTCTATGTAAAATTACGACCCCTGGGGCGGGGTCATTTTTTACCCAAGGGACATAATTTGAACAATCTTGATAGAGGACCTGAAGATGATACTTTGTGCCAAATATCTAAGCTCGAGGTACTGTGGTTTCAGACAAGAATATTTTTTAAGTTTTCATTGAAACAATCTATTTTTAGCTCCTGTGACCTAGATATGCAACGGACCGGAAATGTTTGAACAAGTTTGAACAAGAGCACCGCAGTGCGGCAAAATACGCCCGTCACGGCCGGCGGGTGTCAAAGTCGTCAAGACTCAGGCCGACTGGAAAAAGTCGCCCGGAGTGTAGGCGCGACTATCAATCTCAAAAAGACTATGCTGTAGTATTGCGATAGCTCAAGTACTATCCCGATAGTATTGCGATAGTCAAGAAAAAAGTTCTGGGTTTTTAACAAAAATGCCCATTTTTGACAATAAAGGGGGCATAACTCTGCTAAAAATAGTCGCCAACATCTGAAATTTAACAGGAACCAAAATTCACAGGTGCCTTCTCTGTATGATGAGAAAGCTAAATATGAAATTTGGTTACAATAGACAAAATGTAAGTAAAATTATTATCAGGAAACAATATATATTTAAAAAAAATTGTGTGAAGGGGCATAACTCTGAAAATACAGAGTCAAACCAAAAACCCGTAATATATATTAAGTCACTTCATTCATTGTATCACCATATCAAATTTGAAATAAATTGAATCAAAAAAAAAAAAGTTCTGTTGTTTTTTTAAAAAATGCCCATTTTTGACAATAAAGGGGCACAACTCTGCTAAAAATAGTCGCCAACGTCTGAAACGCAAACTCGTCCGAACTAATGTGGTATGGAATATTTGTAGGAAGTTTAATCAAAATCGGTCAATAAATGAAGGTGAGAGAGCGCTAAGAAGAAAAGTTAACGGACGAAGTGTGGCTTATTTTAAATTTTAAGGATGTAAAGGGGCATAACTCATAGAAAAATAAAATTTAACAGGAACCAAAATTCACAGGTGCCTTCCCTGCATGATGAGAAAGATAAATATGAAATTGGTTACAATAGACAAAATGTAAGTAAAATTATTATCAAGAAACAATATATTGTTAAAAAAATTGTGTAAAGGGGCATAACTCTGAAAATACGAAGTCAAACCAAAAACCCGTAATATATGTTAAGTAACTTCATTCATTGTATCACCATATCAAATTTGAAATAAATTGAATACTTAAAAAAAAAGTTCTGTTTTTTTTTTTAAAAATGCCCATTTTTGACAATAAAGGGGCATAACTCTGCTAAAAATAGCCGCCAACGTCTGAAACGCGAACTCGTCCGAGCTATTGTGGTATGGAATATTTGTAGGAAGTTTAATCAAAATCGGTAAATAAATGAAGGTGAGAGAGCGCTAACAAGAAAAGTTAACGGACGGACGTACGGACGGACGGACGGACGTACGGACGTACAGCGCTGGGTATACCATAATACGACCGTCGATGACGGGCGTATAATAAAAAGGACCATATAAGGATCATTCAGGCCATGTTTGGTAACAATATATCCTGTGGTTTGGGAGGAGATGTCATTTAAAGAAATTGTTGACGACGAACGACGCACGCACAGACGAACAAACGAAAGAACAACGACGGAAAGAGGACAATCAAAATAGCTCACGTGCCAGGTGAGCTAAAAAGGGACATTTCATCAATTCCCTAAAACGACCAGTGATTAGGTGTAATCCCTAAAAAGTTCAGGGATTACATCTAATCCCTGTAACATATACTGACCCGAAAAAGAAACTGTGCACTTTTATATTGAGTGTAACTTTTTCGTTACTAAGTTTAGAATGATAAATTTTAGCATAATAAGTGATAAAATAATTCTACACACATTGCACTAACTTACCCAATATTAAAGCACCTGGATGTCATGCAAACGTACCAATGGCTATTATGCAATATTATGCACGTGCTGCCTGTGCAACATGTTTACAAGTACAGATTTTCACTGACCGATATCTTTACTGATTATGCAATAATAAAATCACAGTTCATTTGAATTAAACTCGTCAACAAGCTGCTACGGCTTCAAGAAAACGAACGAATTCAGACACTTTAGTACCTTTAATCCGACGTCAGCATCTCTGACGTCACTGGGCAGTTTGATTGCCACCGAAATACAATCATGACACTTCGACATCCTAACGGTCAAAATGGAAGCGTTAGAGATCAGTCAGGATCCAGCAAGCCATCACGTCAGGGTAGATACATGACGTTGACGAAATTACGTCACAAGACCTTACGTCAGGTCAATGCGTTCGTGATTTATTGCATTGGTCAGTATAAGATGAGGACATTGCACATACCGATTTATATCCATTTTCATTTTCAAAACTTTAGGAAACTATACCGATTTGCAACTTTTACTTTTAACCTCTACTTCATTCAAGTGTTAAAAGTTCATTTATAATGACACAAATTTGATTAAAAAATAAAGCATCGTGTAAAAGAAATATTTACGAACATTTTGATGCCACACTTGACTATATTTCTTTAAAAAAGATGGAACTTTTAATTACTAAACAAGTGCACAGTTTCTTTTTCGTGTCAGTATATTATATAAATATTAGATGGCAGTTTGCGTGACATTCAAATTGTCAACTCGAGAAACAGCATGTCACCCCGAGGCGTAACCGAGGGTGACATTCTTGTTTTGGAGGGTTGACAATTTGAATGTCAAGCAAACTGACATCTAATATTTATTTTATTACACCGAGCTTATCAACCCCAGCTTTAGAATCGTCTCATTTGTATTTTTTAAAATGTGTTGTGAATACCAATTTAGCGCGGACATGTACGTAACGCGGGAAACGACGTCGCCGTCTATGACGTCACATTGTTTATAATTATGTTACCACTCTTTATAGCGTTCCAATGTATCCAATAGCGAACGTCATGTCAATGCTGACAGTACATTTTCGGACGGAGTAAAAAAGTAATGTCCTTTAGAGTGACGTCACAAAAATAATATCCTAAAGAGTGACAGTATATTTTGAATAGATGTAAAAGATATGCAAAATGTTAACTGTAGGTCTATGGGAATTTAACATTGTAACTCAAAGCGAGGTGTAATAAATATATATATGCAGTTGAAAACTACAATAATTTACAATGGTCAAGAGAATGTGAACAATAATATAAAGAAGAATTTGTATATAACCTCTAAAAATATTAACTTGCAGTCTTACAGGAAGAAAGTAACTAAATGCTGGACAAAAGTACAGAAAACAGATAACATGATCTTATATGCAATGTCTTGTTTGCTTTTAACCCATTACCCCATAAATACGCATTTTTACGCCTTTGATTTACTCCTACACTGAAGAAAGCAGTTTCAATTTATACTGTCATGAAAATGTATTGTAAGAAATATTTTCTAAATTCTAGCAGATAATAGTTTAAAGCAGGCTGAGAGTAAAGCAAAATGTGCCTAAAGGCACATTCTGCTTTATTTTCAACCTGCTTCAAGTGGTTAACTATCTTCAATACTAGAAACAGGCTATGGGGTAATGGGTTAAAGGATTTCCCTCTACATAAGCATCACAGATAAATACTAACTGATGCTTTATAATATAGGAGACAGCATTTTGATCTTCGCACTATCCTGCAGTTGAATACAGACGATTTAAACTTTTGGAAAGCTTTCTACTGTACTTTACTTTTATCTTACTTCTTGCTGACACCTTTCTGTAACAACTTCAACAAACCTTCTAGTGATCCAAATAGTTAGGCTGTGAACCCTTTCCCTAATAGAAGTACCTTTTAGCGCATTTAATTTGTTTCTCAACTGAAGAAAAAAGTTCCAATTTATACAATCATAAGCATGTCCCAAAGAAATATTTTCTATATTCTAGCAGATGGTAGCTTAAAGCAGGCTGAAAGTAAGCAAAATGGGTGTTAAGACTCATTCTGCTTTACTTTCAAACTTGCTTTTAGTGGTCACCTGTCTTCAAATCTATAAGCATACTATGGAGTAAAGGGTTAATTAAGAGTATATCTAACCTTGAGGAACTGCTCCAGTGCCAGTTTACATTTATACTTATGTAATACATCATCTAACTGCTTCAGCTTCAGTATCAGTGTGTGTAGAGGCTCTATGGTTGTGTCACACTTCAGCCGTGTCTACAAATACAAAACTGCCCTGTGTCACATGACATTTATACTTATGTAATACATCATCTAACTGCTTCAGCTTCAATATCAGTGTGTGTAGAGGCTCTATGGTTGTGTCACACTTCAGCCGTGTCTACAAATACAAAACTGACCTATGTCACATGACAAATACAAAACTGCCCTATGTCACATGACAAATACAAAACTTCCCTATGTCACATGACAAAATTCAGTGATAATTTTACCTGTGCATCCCGAGTCCTATACCCATTAAACTTGCCAGGGACTTGTTATTTACAAAATTGCGAGTCCCATGGACCCATAGCTTTTCTGGCCTTTATTAACCTATTACTCATAAGCAAATAGTAGCTTAACCCTTTACCTAATAGCAATTAGGCCATATCCGTATATGCCAGCGATGTATAGATAAGCCTTATATGGCCATCTATAGCAGTATCAGTCTGATAAGAGTACACACTCTCACCAATACACCTACAGTCGAATACCTTTACCTCGAAGTTGAACGGACCGTGAAAAAATATCGACGTATCCGAAGTTCGAGCTAATGGGAGTTTCTCATTTGAGATCTGTAGCGTCATATCGAAGTTTTAACGTTATACTCGATCCTAGTGTTTAATGACAGTTATATGATTGGTAATTGAAAATAAATGCGTAGGCAAGTAGAATCTGACAAAATCTTCCAACTCATAATTTTCAAATTGATGAAGGTGGTCAGTATTTTTAAAAGTAGAGAATCTACGCGTCTATTAGTATTAGGTATGATATGCGGGAGCGAGTAAACAATTTTCGTATTTTAATACATTTGTTAGATCTACCTGACTTCATCAGCATAAACATCCAGCGCATGGGTGCTAACACAATTTTTATAACATAAAATTAGGTTTACACATTTCATCACACCAACACAGTGAACTGTTTACACTTCCGGTGACGCTTTGGAAGCGTAAGTTGTTTACAAGTTTAATTTTCAAAAGGGCGTGTCCGACTTTGAAACGCCGGCGAATTATTTCGGCGTTTCAAACAGAAGCGGCGTGTTTGAACTGACTTAGATAAAAAATAAATCAGAAATGAAATGTAACTTTTGTTTGATCTCACTACACTTATTCGCCGTACGGCACCTTCAGTCTGCACTACAAAGAATTCTGTAGTCTGATTTAAACAGCGCGGCCATAATTGGCTCAGGTTTGACAGAATCGTCATCGAAAATATTTACGCAAACTTCGTAACCAAAGTTATTCGGGAATTAATTAATAATATTGATCCAGTGCAATTAAGATGGGATTATCTTTCGTGCAGATTGATGCAATTTCGGACATGTTCACACATTTGGTGCTACAATCAGTCACGGTGGCTGAGAGCCATTTTCGCACCTCCATCCAATGTTTGCCGAATGTGCGATATGCGGTCACGGTGAAGCAGATATCGACGTAAGGGTGAGAAAATTTCTCTGGTTCTGAAAAATTACATCGACGTAACCGATAATATCGAGGAAACAATATCGAGCAAATGAGGGATTTACTATATAGATAAAGAAGGAATTCGCCGGGACCGGCGAAAAATATCGACGTAAGCGGAGTATCGACGTATCGAATATCGAGGTAACGGTATTCGACTGTAATTGGAAATATTGGAAAATTAGTGTGAATTTGACATCTGTCATTGTTAAGCCCTATTAACTGCCTTTCTGCTTCACAATAGCATAATAGTGTAAATGTAAATGTTGTAGACAATTAAATTCTCTTTCTAACGGTATTATTCTTATACAATTTGAACTATGAATAAGTAGAATGTCACTGGGTTAAAACGATACAAGTCAATATATTTCCAATCCTTTTTATTACTGACACTTAGATGTATGGTACCTGTTATTTTCAGGCCCTTATTACTGCTTTTTTGCTTCACCAAATTATAACAGTGTAAATGTAAAGTTTGTAGACAATTAAATGTCCTTTCTAACTGTGTAATTTTCATACAATTTTAAGTTTGAAAAAGTTGCATGCAATTGGGTGAAAACGATACAAGTCAATATATTTCCAATATATTTTTACTTAGATTTATATTCCTATGGTAAGTATATATACCGCATGGAGTAACGATTTACCTGCTGTCTACAATAGAATACCATAGAATAGCATTTCAAAACAACTAAAATCCAGATAATACGCCGAGTAACTCGGAGTCCGATATTGATCTAAGCATTGATACAGCTAAGATTCTCAGTAACTCGGAGTCTGATCTGGATCTAAAAGCAATGATATAGCTCAGATACTTAGTAACTCGGAGTCTGGTTTGCATTTTATGAATTAAATATTCCTTTGGTATAAATTCAGACAGTTTGGATCCCGATCACAATGTTGAGTGACTCGGCGTCACAACTGTTTGATATCTATTAGACTTTTTTTTCACGTAAATTCCTACGCAGTCAGTTTGAATTTTGATCAGACACCATGTAGATCGGCACTGCATCAGAATCCAAACTGTTTGACATCTTAGAGAACATTCAATTATTTTTCATTATAGTTTTACAAAAGCGATTTGGATGAAGATGAGACGCCGAGTTGCTCGCCATCTGATCAAGATCTAAACAGATTTACATTATATGAAGAAATATTCCTTTGAAAAAAAAAACCCGGTAAATTCAAACAGTTTGGATCCCGATCACAATGTTGAGAGACTCGGCGTCGTAACTGTTTGATATCTATTAGAATTTGTTTCACATGGATTCCTACGCAATTAGTTCGAATTTTGATCAGACGCCATGGAGATCGGCACTGCATCAGAATCCAAACTGTTTGACATCTTAGAACACATTCAATTATTTTTTATTATAGTTTTACAAAAGCGATTGTATGAAGATGAGATGCCGAGTAGCTCGCCATCTGATCAAGATCTAAACAGATTTACATTTTATGAAGAAACATTCCTTTGATATAAATTCAGACAGTTTGGATCCCGATCACAATGTTGAGTGACTCTGCGTCGTAACTGTTTGATATCTATTAGAATTTTTTTCTCACGTGAATTCCTACGCAATCGGTTTGAATCTTGATCAGACACCGTGTAGATCGGCTCTGCATCAGGATCCAAACTGTTTGACACCTTTGCATTATTCAATGTTTACTTTCTTTCTAGTTTTACACACATTTGATGTAGATGAGACGCTGAGTAGCTTGGTTCTCATCAGGATCCAAAATGATTCACAGCTCAGTTTTTCGTTTCATTTTTACAGTTTGGATCAAGATTAGAATCCGAGTTGCGAGATGGGACAGTAAAAATTTGTCAGAGTCCTGCAGATGTGATTTGCTTGATTGGTTAACTAGTTGATTGATATTTCTGTCTACTGCCTAGGATTATACTTACTTTTAATGAGCCGAAACTTTATTACCCCGCTTCCGGTGTGTCACGCAACGGTCAAGCGGCATCCCCCTGTGATATTTTTGTAGATAGCATGCATGTGGAGCGTGCTCTATGGAATTCCGCGATTCCATTGGTTAACTATATTTAGATGTTGACCTCAGGAACAGTTAGAAACTAAGTTGACATAGATCGTACTTTCCGAAAACTGACGAGTAGTGCGTGCAGTATCATATGCACGTCTTACGGAGATCACCGATCAACAACAGGTCACAACTTATGACCTAAGCCTCGTTTTATGAAATTATTTGTGTAGCAACCCTATAATTAGATTTGGGATTTCGTAAGATATTTGAACACACTTTACATGTGTAGACACCCGGACAGTAAAATTTCAGTAGAAAAATGAGATTTTAGCCACTAAATAGTGGACTCGCTCTAACCCGCTCTCATCAGGTAATTGATAACCCGCGGAAAGCCGCGCTTATCAGGGAATAGATAAAGTCGCGCTTTTACGGGCTCATAAGGTAATAATGAAACACGCACTGACACGCGCGCATAAGGGAAAGGGTTAAAGCAGGTTGAAAGTAAAGCAGAACGTGGATTAAGGCACATTCTGCTTTACTTTCAACCTGCTTTAAGTGATCACCTGTCTTCAAAATTAGAAGTAAGTTAGGGGATATTTGGTTGATTTTTCTGATGAGTTCCAGGTGAGGGTTGGTGTGCATCAGGGGTCAGTACTCAGTCCACTTCTCTTCATCATAGTTCTCGAAGCCCTTTCACGTGAGTTTCGTTCAGGCGTCCCCTGGGAGGACCTCTACGCAGATGACCTTGATATCATCGCCGAATCTTTGGAGGAGTGCTTAACAAGGCTTTTCACATGGAAGGATGGCATGGAAAAGAAAGGCCTTAGAGTTAATGCCAGGAAGACCAAAATCATGATATGCGGCACAGGCCTGGACGTCCTTGAAAGCTCAGGCAAATTTCCTTGTGCAGTATGTTGCACTGGCGTGGGCAACAATAGCACCTTCTGCGGTAGCTGCAGGAAGTGGGTCCAAAAGATGCGTAGTGGATTAAAGCATCTGAAAGAAGACCCTGCATTCAAATGCGCGAGATGTAGGGGTACTGCACGGCCTTTGGACGGAAGACCACAGACTGAGGTCCAAGTAGGAACAGACAAATTGGAGGTAGTAGCTTCTTTTTGCTACCTTGGAGACATGCTTTCTGCAGCAGGGGGTTGTGACCTATCTACCATAACCCGTGTTAAAGCTGCATGGAGAAAGTTTAAGGAGCTGTTACCTATCCTCACATCACGTCATCTCTGGTATAAACACATGGCAGAGTATACAGCACTTGTATGAGGAGTGTAATGCTTCACGCCAGCGAGACATGGCCACTGTCCAAGCCAAACCTCCAGTGTCTCATGCGAAATGATAGAGCAATGGTCAGACAAATCTGTAACGTCAAACCACAGGACATAGCCACCACCAGGTTGAAAGAGCTCCTTGTACAGCTTGGTCTGGATGATCTGGACCTCGAGGGAAAGAAGGCTGCGTCGGTATGGCCACGTAGAAAGATCTAGCGGTGCGTTGAAGGCAGCCTGCAACACACAGGTTACTGGAACACGTGGGCCTGGAAGGCCCAAGTTGAAATGGAAACACGCCTTTCATTTATTCCTCTACTGAAGAAAATAGTTCCAGTTTATACAATCATGAATATGTTTAATAAGAAATAGTTTCTATATTCTAGTTGGTTGTAGTTTAAAGCAGGCTGAAAGTAAAGCAGAATGTGCCTTAACCCTTTCCCTTATGCGCGCATGTCAGAGCGTGTTTCATTTTTCCCTCATGGGTGCGTTATAGCGTGACTTTATCCATTACCTGATAAGCACGGCTTTCCGCGGCTTATCAATTACCTGATGAGAGCAGGTAAGAGCGAGTCCTCTATTTAACGGCTAAAATCTCATTCTTCTACTTAATGTTTACTGTCCGGGTGTCTACACATTTAAAGTGTGTTCAAATATCTTCCACAATCCCAAATCTAATTATAGGGTTGCTACACAAAACAATTGCATAAAAAGAGGCTTAGGTCGATAGGTGTGACATAATGTTGATCGGCGATCTCCGTAAGACGTGCAATGATACTGCACGCACTACTCGTCACTTTTCGGAAAGTATGATCTATGTCGATTTATGAAATATGCAGATAAATTATCACACGAAAGGTTCTAGCTGTTCCTGAGGTCAACATCTAAATATAGTTGACCAATGAAATCGCGGAATTCCATAGAGCACGCTCCTCAATCATGCTATCTACAAATATCACAGGGAAGCCGCTTGACCGTTGCGTCACACACCGGATATGGTAATAAAGATTCGGCTCGGGGGTAATAAAGCTTCGGCTCATCAAAAGTAAGTATAATCCTAGGCGGTAGATCAAAATATCAATCAACTAATTAACCAATCAAGCAAATCGCATCTGCAAGTCTGTGACATTTTTTCATTCCAATTTCGCAACTCGGAATCTCGGCTAGATCCAAACTGAACAAATGAAACGAAAAACTCAGCTGTGAAGCATTTTGGATCCTAATGAGAACCAAGCTACTCGGCGTCTTATCTATATCTAAATCGCTTGTGTAAAACTAAAATGAAAGTAATAAATAATTCTAAGGTGTCAAATAGTTTGGATCCTGATGCAGTGCCGATCTACACGGCGTCTGATCAAGATTCAAACGGATTGCATAGGAATTCACGTGAAATAAAAATTCTAACAGATATCAAACAGTTGGGACGCCGAGTCACTCAGCATTGTGATCGGGATCCAAACTGTCTGAATGTATATGAAAGGAATAGATCTATTTCTTCATAAATGTAAATCTGTTTAGATATTGATTACATGGCGAACTACTCGGCATCTCATCTTCATCCAAATCGCTTGTGTACACTGTTATGAAAGGTTATTAAATTTATTTTCTAAGGTGTCAAATAGTTTGGATCCTGATGCAGTGCCGATCTACACGGCGTCTGATCAAGATTCAAACTGATTGCGTAGGAATTCACATGAAAGAAAATATTCTAATAGGTATCAAACAGTTGCGACACCGAGTCACTCAGCATTGTGATTGGGATCCAAGCTGTCTGAATTTATATGAACGGAACATTTCGTTCTAAAAATGTAAATCTGTTTAGATCTTGATCTGATGACGAACTACTCGGCGTCTCATCTTCATCCAAATCGCTTGTGTAAAACTGTTATGAAAGGTAATTAAATTTATTCTAAGGTGTCAAACAGTTTGGATCCTGATGCAGTGCCGATCTACACGGCGTCTGATCAAGACTCAAACTAGTATTCTAATATATTTCAAACAGTTGCGACACCGAGTCACTCAGCATTGTGATCGAGATCCAAACTGTCTGAATTTATATTATAATACGAGAAAAATAATTTGTTCTAGAAGCGTAAAACAGTTAAAGACCTTGATTAGATCGTGAGCTACTCGACGTCTCGTCTACACAGAAACTGTTCGATCTCACAACAAAATAAGTGAGAAAAATGAATTTGTGTAGATTCTGGAGTTTGACTAAATGCATAATAAATGAAAAAGAGACAAATGCAAGGCATGGCGCACGTATTGCAAACTATGTAGTCTCAGATTAGCAGTCGTTCCTCAAATACAGCGCCTTATCAGAGTCGACACCGTTTGCAGTTACATAGAAATAAATATAGCTTATTCTGGTGAGATACTCGGTATCTGAGTTGTATCAATGCTTATATCCAGATTAGACTCCGAGTTACTGAGTATCTAAGCTGTATCAATGCTTAGATCCAGATCAGACTCCGAGCTACTGAGAATCTGAGCTGTATCAATGCTAAGATCCAAATCAGACTCCGAGTTACTGAGTATCTAAACTGTATCAATGCTTATATCCAGATTAGACTCCGAGTTACCGCGTATCTAAGCTGTATCAATGCTTATATATAGATCAGACTCCGAGTTACTGAGAATCTGAACTGTATCAATGCTTAGATCCAGATCAGACTCCGAGTTACTGAGAATCTGAACTGTATCAATGCTAAGATCCAGATCAGACTCCGAGTTACTGAGAATCTGAGCTGTATCAATGCTTAGATCTAGATCAGACTCTGAGTTACTCGGCGTCTGATCAGGATCTAAGTTTTGGAAATGCTATTCTATTGTAGATAGCAGTAAAATCGTTACTACGTGCGGTATATATGCTTAGTAAAATAAATCTAAGTAAAAATATATTGGAAATATATTGATTGTATTGTTTTAATCCAATTGCATTCTACTTATTCATACTTCAAATTGTATGAAAAATACACCGTTAGAAAGGGAATTTAATTGTCTACAAACTTTACATTTACATGATTATGCTTTTGTGAAGCAAACAAGCAGTTATAAGGACTTGAAAATAACAGGTGCCATAAATCTAAGTGTCAGTAATAAAAAAAGATTGGAAATATATTGACTTGTATCGTTTTAACCCAGTGGCATTCTACTTATTCATACTTCAACTTGTATGAAAAATACACCGTTAGAAAGGGAATTAAGTTTTCTTCAAACTGTACATTAACACTTTTATGCTATTGTTAAGCAAAAAGGCAGTTAATAGGGCTTGAAAATGACACGCGCCAAATTCACACTAATTTTCCAATATTTCCAATTAGGTGTATTGGTGAGAGTGTGTACTCTTATCAGACAGATACTGGCTATAGATAGCCGGATAACTCTTATCTATATCCCTGACAGATACCGCCTATAGCCCGGGGCATAAGGTCGATATTTTGCCAAAATACTTCAAATAATGATGCAAGCAAGGGACTTTCTACAATTAGTGTTTAGACATATCTTATCCTAAAAACCCCGTTAGCCACTTCAATTTCCCTGGCAGATTCAAGATGGCGGCCATTTTCAAAATGGCTGCCATTTCAAGTTTGCATAAGTAATGTCGTTATTGCCCTCCTAATGTACATACAAAAAGGCACGCAAAACTAACACTTATAAGATGTAAAATATAAATCATCAATTTTGGATCGCGGGATATTGCAAATTATTCAAGATGGCCGCCAAAAATTCAAAATGGCGGCCATTTTCACTCTTTTTTCATTGTTATACGAGCACATGTATTTCTGAAGGATTATTAAACTACATTTCCACGGATTGTGTGTTCATTGTTCTGTCTTAATACTATGTAAAGCTATTGAAGTATATACATTTGTTTTATGCATGATTTCCGATACAATTGTAACGCTCAAAATTTCTAATAACACTAAGATTTTTCATTTTGTAACATTGCTTTTTTATCTTAAATAGACTTGTCGGGTTTTGGGGAAATAACATTCCTATAGGCATTTTTGGGAAAAGTTGACAGATCATATTTTTGCCATAATGTAGGCATGTTAAATCCATTTTTATTGTCTTTCACTCTCTCCCACGAGGCCGAAAGCCCAAAAATGGTAAAAAAAACAAAATGGCCACCAAAACACTTATTTTCGTTATTATTTCCGATCTTTCGGGAATCAAATACACATAGTATTTACTCCTCCTTAACCACATTGCTGAGTACAAACCATACGTTACAGGAACATTCTTTGGGCTAATTTCTTTCAAAGGATTTATTCAATAAAGAGCTCTGATTGGCATGGCAACCAATGTGAAAAACTTGTAAAATCTTTAAAATATTTACTTGTAAAAACACCAGACACAGAGGTTAGATATTTGATATATTGTATTTACTAGCAGATCTCAATCAAGTTTATTCATATCATATTCTTTCATCTAAATAATTGTAATAGGGTAACAATACGCTGAAAGCCATATTTTAATATATTGCAATATGCAGAAACTGTATTGCAATATATAGCAATAAACTAGCGTCCGTCAAAATGTGTGTTACTTTGGCATTTACTTGAAATCTATATGTAAGATTTTTGTCTTAATACATCATTTTAAAGGCCAATTTCGTGCGGATTTGACAACTTATCATGCAAGTCAATATTCTTATTTTACACGGTCTAAATTTGGTGAAAATAACACAACACGAATGGCACTACAGCCATGCATGTTATAGAGTTTGAAACTACTATTGTGATGCATTGAAGGGCCAAATATAGTTTTATACTTTAATGTGTCAACATTTATGTTGTTTTGTTGTTATGCGAACGTTTCAAAACAAAGTTATCAAATTTAGTACAGTTTGTCGATGAATACCATATTCATATACATGTTATAGTTGATAGATTAACAACTTAGTTATTGAGAAACAAAAAATAGTTTAGTTTGTTGTAAAACTGTATCCTGTTTAAGATGAAATTGAAAAATAAATCACTTATTCGTAATCAATTTGTTATAATCAATAAACAAATGTAAGATCCTTTTTTGCATTTTTCAAGTTATATTATACATTTTAATGCATATTTTGATTTTACAACAAAAGTAGGAGAAACACACACCTCAAATTTATTAATACTATTCAATTTAATATATTAAGTGTTGGTGGCCTAAAACATAAGTAAAGTTCCAGCTAGTTCGACATTTAAAAGCGTTATGGCACTTTTTCTAAGCTATATGATATAACAATATGGCTAGTGCCTATGACTGTCAAACATTGATGCCTATTTTCCACAACGATGAGAACTGTTGTTGTCAATTTATTATGCATCGATGTATCCGCAAGAAATGCGCTTTTCAACGATGTATTACACATGATTATTATACATGTGTGCAAAAGTAAAATAATTTTGGAATGACCCTCGTAAGTAAAGAGGCCCTGCCTCGGGGTCAATAGCTTGACATAGACTTATCGCATATAGAAAAATATGCTTCACAAAATGTAAAGCAAAGCATAGTAGACATCTACACAGTTTGTTAAAAGCATTGTAGTCTGGATGTAGTAAATAACCCCACAAATAGGTCACCAGCTTTACATAGATTTAAAAAGGAAACTTAAAGAAATCTTATCTAAACCTTATAGCCAAAGCTTCATTTTTAGTGCAGATATTTCGCCTAGAAGACCTCTATCAACTTTGTTAAAATGAAGACCTATGTCATCTTGATGGTCGAGGTTAACCCTGTCACTTTCCAAAGCAATGATGTATGCTCACTCTTTGCTTGCTCATCGTGACTCGCGTTAGATTCTTCATCGTACTCTGTACATAATCGGGGCCTGCCATAATTCAGTGTCTTAGAGGTGAAGGTCCTCTGTGATGCAAAGTGCACCCCATTGCCTTTGATGATTGCATTCGTCTGTTCGTGAGCTTGGTCTATTGCTAGGGTTGAGAATTGTCTCATTAAGGTAGTTGTGGTCTTAGTGTTACCAATAATTCCTGCTTATTCTTCTATTTATTTATCAATTATTGGCTTTTAACTGGATCAGCATGGTTAAATCAACACTTAGGTTTCATCGCTACAACGATTCCATTTCAGAAATTCATGAAACGATTCTGTTGATAGCTGCATGGTGCATTTTATTCACATATACGTTTCCCCTTTGAGCATAGTTTGTGTGACTAAACTACTTAAACAAGAGGACCGTAACCCCCCTATATCGCTCACCGGTGTCATGGATTTTGACACAATAGCCGCTGTGTGGGGACAATTATAATACTAGGGCTCTGATTTGAACTAACCTGAAAGAGGTCTACTACGTCATTCTGGTTAAAATATACTTATAGGATGTTTCGCATTATGGTATTGGACACTTTTTCAAAAACTAATTTTTCATTGGTAATATGTTGACATGACAGCTACTTTCTTTAACAAACTTGAAAGAATTCTACACTGCTGAATCGCTACAACAATACCCAGCCGTAGACAAATATGTTGTGTGTTGTAAGGATGGAATTGTTATAGAAAGGTGTAAATTGTGGTATGGGCAAAAGTGGTAACCATTGTTGTAAGGAGGAAATCGTTGTAAGGGGGACTATTGTAGGGAGACAATAATGCTTTAGGGTGTTGACATGAATACTCTTTGAAGTATTCAAATAAAAGTCTATGTAAACCCATAAAACTATAGATACCAAATTCTAAAACTAGCGCTATGATTTAACAAAGTTGATAGATGTCTTCAAGGCGATACTCTACAATATGAAACGAAGTTCCGGGCTAAAAGGTTTTTGATAAGATTTTATTTAGTTTCCTTTTTAAATATATGTAAAGCTAGTGACCCATGGGCGGGTAGATTTATGAATCCCGAGCTATTATGGTTTTAACTACTTGGTATAGGTCTACTACGTTATACTTTACATCAAATAGCTAACTTTGGGCTAATCCTATATACGATACGTCTATGTAAGGCTGTTAATCCCGGCGCTGGACCAATTTACTTATATTGCAATACAGTTTC
This sequence comes from Gari tellinella, assembly GCA_922989275.2. Lineage (NCBI taxonomy): Eukaryota > Metazoa > Mollusca > Bivalvia > Cardiida > Psammobiidae > Gari > Gari tellinella. The sequence goes on along the minus strand of OV277857.1, from coordinate 40,196,773 downwards.
TCTGTATTGCAATATATTACAATATGGTTTTCAGCGTATTTTACACCACAATAATCTTGATTAAGGAATATGTTATGAATAAACTTGATAGAGGCCTGCTTGGTATTACTATACATAACATGTCTAAGTTCCGGACTTTGTGGATAATATATTTTAAATTGTGCAGGTTGTTTTACTGTTGTCGCCATGGCAACCAGAGTGTTATATTAAATCAATTCGTTAAAAGAGATTTGCCTAAAAATTGTCCATTTTGAGTTTCATTGTAATCAGCCATGTGGTTTAGGAGAAGCAGATGTAATATGTGTGTTTGATCCCCGAAAGATCGTATATAATAACGAAAAATAATTGTTTTGGCGGTCATTTTGTTGCTTTTGTTCATCATTGTTTGGCTGTTAGTTTCATAGGGGAATGTGACAGATAGCAGGAATATATTCAGCACACCTTAATTGTGGTAAAAAGGAGGTATGTCAACTTTCCTTAAAAAAGCCATTTCCCAAAAGTGCGGCAAGACTATTTTAGAAATAAATCAAAGTTTTAAAATGAAATCATGTGAAGGAATTTCGTTAGTATCTTCGTGTAGTGTGGACGTGGAAATCGTATTGGAATTAATGCATTAAACAAATGTATAGACTTTAATAACTTTAAATAGTAGTATAAGAACAGAAAAGTTTACAAATGGCCCGAGGAAAAGTTGTTTTATAATCCTTTAAAATTACATGTGGTTAAAGTACAATTGAAAATAGTGAAAATGGCCGCCATTTTGAATTTTTGGCTACCATTTTGAATAATTAGCAATATTTCGTAATCCACAATTGATGATTTTCATTTTACATCTCATACATGTTAGTTTTGTGTGACTTTTCGAACTGGCATGGAAATAACAATTACGAAAAAACTTATACAAAATGGAAATGGCGGCCATTTTGAAAATGGCCGCCATCTTGAATCTGCCAGGGAAATTGAAGTGGCTAACGGTTTTTTTCGGTTGACAATGGTCATGTTAGTAAACCTGCAAAGTGGCTTGCTTGCATCATGAAATGAAGTATTTTTCGACTTATACCCCGGGCTACTATGGGGTTATTGCTATGAGGTAAAGGTACATTCTGCTTTACTTTCATCCTGCTTTAAGTGGTCACCTATATTAAATACCAGAAACAGGCTATGAGGTAATTGGTTAAAAAGGGAGATTTTCATAACCATAAACCATTCTGCTTTACTTTCAACCTGCTTTAAGGGGTCTCATATCTTCAAAACTAGAAATAGGCTATAGGGTAATGGGTTAATACAAGATTGACTGCATATGGAAACAATTTTTAATATTGCACCGAGTACTTTGTCTTCTAACGTCTCCAAAATAATTACCCAATGCTGACCAGAGTTACAAGGAATGGGATGATGGGAGTTACAAGGAATGGGATGATGGGAGTTACAAGGAATGGGATGATGGGAGTTACAAGGAATGGGATGATGGGAGTTACAAGGAATGGGATGATGGGAGTTAGTACAAGGAATGGGATGATAGGAGTTACAAGGAATGGGATGATGGGAGTTACAAGGAATGGGATGATAGGAGTTAGTACAAGGAATGGGATGATAGGAGTTACAAGGAATGGGATGATGGGAGTTACAAGGAATGGGATGATGGGAGTTACAAGGAATGGGATGATGGGAGTTACATGGAATGGGATGATGGGAGTTACAAGGAATGGGATGATAGGAGTTACAAGGAATGGGATGATGGGAGTTACTAGGAATGGGATGATAGGAGTTAGTACAAGGAATGGCATGATAGGAGTTACAAGGAATGGGATGATGGGAGTTACAAGGAATGGGATGATGGGAGTTACAAGGAATGGGATGATGGGAGTTACATGGAATGGGATGATGGGAGTTATAAGGAATGGGATGATAGGAGTTACAAGGAATGGGATGATGGGAGTTACAAGGAATGGGATGATGGGAGTTACAAGGAATGGGATGATGGGAGTTACAAGGCTTTGAGTGGAGGTTAACAACAACAACAGTGGAGTTGAAGCGGAATTGCGTGTGATCCTGTACAGGTCCTTGGTGGAAAATCAATAAGTACTGGCTCCGAGGTTATAAAGCTTTTAACTTGAGTCTTATCGTTCTCAAGCATTTGATTGGTCAGATTTAAGCCTAGGCTCAAATCTGACCAATCAAATGCTTGAGAACACACTCAGACTCAGCTAAAACGCTTTATACAGTACAAGTCTCGCAATGTTTAAAGAATCCGCGGTCCGTCGCAATTTCAGCGACCGCGGACGGGCGTATTTGTCCGTCATGATATTTGAGGTATTCCGCAGTCCATCGCGGAAAGTGATGGGTCCGTGATGGGTCCGTGATGGTGTCTCACCGGGTTTCTTGCCGCCGGACGCGATCGTTATCACCGCGGATCGTGGTGATATCGTCACGGACCGCGGTGCACCACTGCGGATCGCGCTGGTCCTTACCTGGATTGATATTTTGTTTCCTTGGTTAATTTCCACAGCCTATTTGCTCCTATATTGCGCACAATAAAAGGTGTTCAATATATGAAATAAATAATTCGAAAAAAGTTCATTGTGGCTTATTTCCAACCGAAACCGTTCTGCATTCGACAAGCATCTATTTGTTTGGAGTGTTTGATTTATGTTTACAGAACCTGATTGTGAATTGTCTGGTTCTGTTCGGAAAAATACGATGTGCAATATTCGAGTCTATTTTCTACTTAAGTGTTGCCAAAAATTTATTTCTGATAAAGAAACACGGTACAACCGATTATCAAACAGCAAAAACAGCCTTTATGATGTTTCAACTTTGCATACACGCGTATGCTATTTTGGCTCTATATATAGTAAAGTTCCACTTTTAACCCTTTCATGATCAAATTATTCGGGAGAATTTTACCCCTTCATCGCTTTATTGTCGTCTGCTTCAATGTTGTTTTTTCTGCAATACACATTTCAAAGATATATTTAATGTTGTATGACCTTATAAATGTCGATACGACAGTCAAACTGTGTGGGTCCTAATTGCGTCTGAACTAGTTACAAACGCGCTTTAAAGCGTCATTGAGAGTGAAAGGGTTATAAGTAAATCGATTTTACGGTTTCAATTTCACATCAGTCTAAATACTAGTATAATAAATCTCCTGAAAACTATTCCCAAAATCTATGAGTCCGCATTAGTCTTCTATGATTCCTGTGTAGATTAGCCTACATAATTATCAGACTGGCAGACGAAATAACTTTGAGGGTGTATTATGTCATAGTGGGAATCATTTATAATGGAAGTGAAAGGATTAAAGAATAATTATTAATTATTCTAAACTCAAAATACGTCACTCTAACGCAAACATTCTTTCTTTTTAAACGGATATTTCTTAATTTAAATGCCCACTAGTCTTAAATACCAGACGCTTCAAATAAAAGCAATATCAAGACAATACTGAATCTTAAAATGTCTTTTTTAAACACTGCATGCAATCGAATTATACTGTGGAGAAATGTTATTGTTCAAACATTATTATTAACCGTTATTGTATTTCAGACATTATGAAAAGGTCTGAAATACAATGGGACTTTAAGCCTGTTATTGTATCCTTTGTAAGCAAATAGAATAAATATATTTCGGACGGAAAATTGATTTCGCCGGTTGCCGGTTACACACATGGGAAACTGAAGGAGCTTCCTGCCTTACTTTCACCTTTATGTAAGCAGTAACCTGTCCTAAACACCTAATAATTAACACAGTTTTAAGGGGGGGGGGGGGGGGGGGGGGGGGGGAAGAGAGAAAGAAATTACTGTTTTAGTAGCATATTCATAAAGCCTAATAAATGCAGGTAAATTTGACATTCGCTGCAGACATTGGAAAATACGTTATTTTTCCCCGTTTTAACGCAAACGAAACGCAATCGCAAGGCACTAAAACGTAGAAAATGTCAACTTCTACATAATTCTAACAATTCCTTTTTATCTGAGTGGCAAACAGTTTGGAGCCTGATCAGACGCTGGGTAACCCAGCCTCTGATCTGACTCCAAACTGTTTGCAATTGAAATAAACGTTTTAGCGTAAACGCGTTGATTGGGAAATAATAATACATTCCCCACTGTGTACGTCTTCACAAAAAGGAGCCGATGGTGACTGGTGCTGCAAGGATCACATGGCTTTGGGCGGCCGCACAACCTTCTTATAGCATAATCCCTTAGCCTGCCGAGTGTAGCGTCTTTAATATTTGCAAACAGTTCGGATCCTACAGAAGACCGTAACTCCTAGTAAGGGTTAAACCTGACTAACTCTCATTTTCTGTTTTTCTTCAGCGAAATTAAGCAACGAATCTTATTTCAGTTATTTCACAAACATTTTAGAAGCGGGTGATAATTCAGCATAATGAGGGCCAAAAGTAAAGTGTCAAACATTAAAACAACGCTTTGGGTGTTCTACACCGGAAACGACGACCCTGGCGTTCCAGCGCAGGGGGTTAGATAACAAAACCCGACAATCAAAAATAAAAGCGCCGCCTTCAATCAACAAGATGTTACAGCTCAATGGCTCCGTGTCTTAAACAATTAGAATTGTTGGAAAACGACTGATTTTGCTGTCACCAGGCTTTCTACATTTTTTGTCATCTGCATTAAGTTACCCGTTATGCAAATTGGTGACAACTTAATGCCGAGCAATAGTCATGCGGAACATTTTGCAGACAGATGGCAGCTAATTGCAAATCGAAGGTCATTCAGAGCTATCTGCATTAATTCTCATCTGCATTAAGCTTCCACCGGTCTGTATATATAATTACTCATCATTTATAGTAAATTAAAGTTTTAAAAAGCCTAATTTCAACATCTCATTTTTTTTAAATCATGATTATGTGTGTAGTAGTAGTAGTTTATTTCTTCCTCCATACATGGAGATCTATAACATATATACAGGTAACAATGAGAGAAATTTAAACATATACATGTATGTGATAAAACCTTTGCTATTCAAGCAGTATTACATTTGAATCAATATTCAAATTAGATGTGCATATAATGGTATTTCTCTACAATTAATGCAGCTACACAGTAACAGTTCTGCTCTGTTCTGACATAGACCTTGATATTCAAATAGTATCACTGCCTGTAATATTAGCACATTTACAACGTAGATATACAATGGGGAAGACGCCATTCAGTCCCGTTTTAACGAAAACGAAGCATAAACGCATGAGCCTACAATCTAGAAAATGAACACTTTAATAATCCCGAATATTCATTTTACATGAGCGTCAACCAGTTGAAAGTCTGATTAGAAACCGGGTTACCAGGCGTCTGAGCAGGCTACAAACTTTTGCAATTAAAATTTAACGTTCAAGCGCTTATTGGAAAGAATACCGTCTTCTCCAATGTATGACTATACAAATAATACACTATATATATCACCACTGATCATATCAATTGATAACTGCGTTCATCTATAATCTATTCTTATACTGCATGCATTTATAAATACCAGATTTATAACGTGCGCATCATTAGCAAAATAACAGACGCCCGTGTATACCCTCCTTCAAAGCGAGCGAAGGGGAAGTAATACGGGTATCCATGATTCACAACAACAACCACAAAGCATACATTCATCTATGACAGAGCTTCAGACAAAGGGAGTTAACAAAAGTTTGCAAACATGTACTTGGATGTCTGTAGCTAACCCAATGGGGTGACGACCTATCAGAACCTTCACAAAAAAAATAATTCTAATGAACCGTCACGGCATAAGAACGTTAGTACTTTATGATATTCACCTTTATCTGTAGATCTGCTATAAGGAATGAAACAATATGCACCCATGTATACTCTCCAGCGAAACGAAAATGGAAATGTAATACAGGTACGCCTGAAAGATTTAAGGATATGGTACTAAGTCATTCAAAAACTGTATTTAACAGCTTTGATCCAGACCAAGCGCCACAATGTTAACTTGTCCCCTATAACTCTAAACGCCTTTAAGCGCAGTTAAATTTATTCGTACACTGTAGAAAATAGTTCCAATTTATATACAGCCATAAACACATACCAACAGAAAATGGTTCTATAACCTAGCAGATAATAGCTTAAAGCAGACTGAGAGTAAAGCAGAGTGCGCTTTAATGGGCATTCTGTTTGACCCCAATCGTTTTAAGCGCTACCCTGTCTTTAAATCTAGACCTAGGCCATTGGATAAAGGGTTAAGATAATAGCTTAACCGTTGGAACGCCGAGCTACTCGGATATGTGTCATACAGCGACATAACAAACGAGACACTGTTATTTTGTGCTACAATAAGTACAGTAACACCTCATAAAGCCGGAAGTTGACATACGACGCTTGAGTACGTTAAGAATAATTATTATGAAAAGGTCAAAACTTGACAGAACGCAAATGCAGACGCGCTCCGACTCGCACAGGCTTTTGAAACAAGACCATGGCTCAATTTCCAGCTTAATGAGAATAACTGAAATACTAACATGCTGGCGTTCAATCACGGAGCATACACTTAAGGATTGCCTGCAATCCATAACAGTTACTGTACTTTCCGTTATAAAGTATCACGACTACTGTTTTCAGAATATAGGCACATTGCTCACGGGCAGAGAAGCGCATCAAATAGGTAAACTCTTTTACACCCTTAAACCCAATCACAGCGTTCCACAGCGCTTGCACCGTACTAAAATTCTTCTCACAGAAGCACAGTAGATGCACTATGATATTAGTGCACAAGCGGTTGCATTTCCTGCATGTCCATAATTGCTGACCAGATATAAATAAGGCTATTCCAGATACTACCTGCCTACATATGTTAATTGTATATGGTGAGTCCCTAGCCAAGAGTACACTCGTCATTTCCTTGCACTGACAGTGTAACTGAGAAAAGTACACTTGTCGTGTGCTAACCGTGCAGACCAGGATCAGAGTGTTCATAAAGGAGTGCTCCGGTCCGGATCTGCACTGTTTATGAAAACAATTATTTAACACATTCAACCCTATCGACGAGTATACTCGTTTTTTTAAACTAACTTCTATTGACACAATGGCAAATCGTCTGGACAGCATGTCGTTGATCTCGCGTTTTTTGTGCGATAAATGACTTTTTGTTCACGTGACTGTCTTTCCTTAACGGTCTTCTATGTTCTGATGGAGGGAACAGCACCATGACGATGGATCAGCAAGGAATGAATCAGACGGGGCAGAAATGACCAAATCGAATGCCAAAATTCTTGCAAACAGTGTAGACTCGGCTGTTGTACTACAAGTCCCATACTGTTGTTTTAATACAAAAGCGCCGGTGATACAACAGCAATTGGAAAATTAATAAATAATACATATAAACAAACGTTGATAACTATGAAGACCCAGATCAGGGGGATCCTAGAGCCCTCTGATCAGTATCTATCCCGTTTAATGATACGATCACATCGTTATTCGTTCACACATTCAATTGTATCTACGAGTATATATATGCATTCGTCACTTACTAACAGTGTTACCTATGAAAGTATACTTGTCGAATGCTAAGCATGTACATGTAGATCCAGATCAGAGGTTTCTTCGAGTCCTCTGATCAGGATCTACACCGTTTAAGGATATGACCACATATCGTAATTACGTCACACACTTAATCCTATCGACGAATATACTAGTCACTTTCTAACAGTTTACCTATGACAAGTGCACTTGTCGTATGCTTAACAGTAAGCATGTAAACCCAGACCAGAGGACTCATTGTATCTCTGATCAGGATCTGCACCGTTCAATGTACAGAGATGATGGTTTAGTAGTGCAAACGGATTTTTTTAATTTATGGCACCCCACACAAATTTCATAGCTCAGGTGTGAAAGTGATACGCATATCACCATAATATATGCCTTTTTGTCGAGAGAAGAAAAATGAAGAGGCAAAATACTTCTTTAAGTTATGTAACATCAAAGTTTTTATCAAGTTAACTTATTGATGTGTCAATTAGACTTTCGTGACCTTCCAGTTTCCAACTAATACCTTCTTTTTCGACCAATCATATGACTCAGATTATTGTAAATGATTTCGTTTAACTCCGCCCCCAATTAGAAAGCCAATCATAAAAAAATAACGATTTTAACACTGTATGCCATAAATCGCCTTGACAGCTTCGGAAATAACCAGTTAGTCTAGGCACGTGATTCACTTAATCGGGGCACTCAATGGGGAAATGTGGCAGATAACGAGTGACACTGAGAGACAGCAATAACGAAGTACTTACATAATTAATTTGATTGATTTTTCTTATCTGTATGGATGTAAGATCTATCTCTATACGTATTATGTACATTGTAAGCATGGAGAAATGTGTAATGTCTCCATGATTGTAAGCGATCATCTCAAAACCAGATAATACATTTTAATTTTAAATGTCATCAACATTATAGTTATTTAGAATGAAAGTAAACGAAAAGTTGTTCAAAAATTTCTAGTAGATGCTTATCATACGCTGAGTTACAGTCACTAGATAAGTATCTACACCGTTAATTACCACATTTATAAAACAATATTTTCCAATATATGTATATGACTGATGAAGACTTTGTTGACTCTTTTAAATCAATAATATAATCTAGTTTTAAAACGTAGTTTGCAAAAGAACGCGAAACCACCTGTTTGTCTTTTTAAAATTTTCACATATGGATTGAAGATGACAGTAGACATTCAGAATTTCACAGTTACAGTATCGCAGATCCAATATGGTGTTTACAGACACGGGTCGTCAGAGATAAATAAAAAAAGTAATATACTAAGTTAAAGTCTACTTTCAGTCCAAATGACCGCTCAGCCGACTGTACATATATATGTGTGCTATTTGTATAAATTTCTTTATGTATTTGATTGCCGAGAGAGAGAGAGTATGTATAATGGTTATGGAGGCAACTGTACACATACTCTCTCTCCCTCCCTCGCTCTCTATTATCTCTCTCTCTATCTCGCTCTCTCTCTCCCTCGCTCTATTTCTCTCTTTTCTCTCTCTCTTTTTATTTCTCCCCCTCTCTGGCTCACTAATGCCCGCTCTCGAAAAAGAATTTGTATTTGTTAAACTATAGGGGAAGGACCGTCTCTAAGTTGGTAGAACTTGTGGTCCAACCCCATTTTATGTATATAATTGAAATAAAATCAGGACTGCAACTTATCCGGATTTTTTCTAAATCTTCGGATATCTTTCTAGTATGTGGTAGCTCAAAACAGGCTGAAAGTAAAGAAGAATGCGTCTTCAGCCTACTTTAAGCAGCCACGTGGCAACACAACTAGAAACAGGCGATGGGGAACAGGAAAGATTTGTAAAATCGCACTTTAAAAATGCTTATTTGAAAATCTTAGGATTTTTATGTCAATTTATGGCAGCCCTGTAAAATATGTTTAAACTAAACTTATTTGATTGCCGTTTAGTATGCGATGTCATAAAAAGGGTAAATAGGGTTTAATTCTGTTTATGAAAAGAGACGAAAAAGTAAGCTCGGTCGAGTTAGTTGATATGTTCATTTAATTCAATCATGTGACCGTATACAGTACTGACCGTTCGCTCTGAGACATTCCGGGAAGAAGCTCTAACAGCATATTATTTCCACATGAAAACAGCTGTCTGTCTGTCTGACTGAACCTCTGTCTGTTTACATGCATCTGTTTCTGTCTGTTTGTCTTTATTCACTCTTTCAGTCTGCTAGTCTATATATATCTCTCTGTCTCTCTATCTATATATATATATCTATCCTCCATCCCTCCTCTCTCTCTCTCTCTCTCTGTCTCTCTATCTCTGTGTGTGTCTTGCTCTCTCTGTCTCTGTCTCTCCCTCTCTCATTTGCATATAAATAACACTGCCTTCTATAACTATCTATCATCTCAACTTTAACCTCGGCTAATGTAAAAAAGGATTACATTCCTCAGAAAAAATACAAACCCGTGTTTGACAGAGTTGATCGATCAAAAGTAAAAACTGTAGCAGCATAGTAGATTTTGAGACCAAAATCAATCGTGTAGATGCGTTTGGTCCTTATATCATTATTCAATCTACTATAAAACCTCTCTATAATGACCACTAAACTGAAGGCTTATTGACTGCATAAAAAGACGGGAAAGCTTGAAGCAAAATGAACGTAAATATGAAAGTTTCTGCAGAAACTTGTTTTACGTTCACCTTTCCTTAAGCATGCACTTGTTTTTAACACCTGCTAATTAACACAGTTTAGTGGTCGCGATAGAGAGGTTTTATTCTGTATCTTTAGCTACTTTTCTTAGGAGGAGGTACAAGTTTACGGGATTGAAAACAAATAATTATTTTCCCGAGTTTCACAACTCTTCCCCCCCCCTTTAATTCTCGTGTTGGTTCTAAACAATTATGACAGAATGCGCCAGACATTTTTAATCTCTACCCGTACGATTTTCAATAAAACATAGAACCTAAAGAACCTGCTATCTAAAACCATTTAGTGGACGTTATAGAGAGGTTTTACCGTACTATTAGTTTCTCGTCTTCTAAGAAGACACACGTTTACGGGAATGAATTCAAATAATGGTTTTCCCGAGTTTCATAACTCTCCCCCGTTTTAACTCTCGTGTTGGGTCGAAACAATTATGACCGAATACGAGTGACATTTTTAATCTCTTTCCGTATGATTTTCAATAAACTTAGACAGTGAGCTAAAACACATTATACGTAGACTTTTTTTAATCCTTTATCTTTTTTTTTTGGCAACCTGACTATAGACTTTAGTTTAACATAATGAACCTGTTTCAGTTTCGGGGTTTAAGAGTAGGCTATTTACATGTATATTATATTTCATTATGAATTCGAAATATGACTGTATTCCAAAAAGGTTTCTACAGTTAAAAATGCACACGTGTATGAACAAGTAAGCTGTTGCATATCTTTTCTTGATAATTTTCACCTAAAGCGATTCAGGGACTCCAACTCATACAGGTAGCGTCCACGATGATGCCTCGCAATCCGCGATGATGCCATCGCAATCAGCGATGACTCCGCCGCGGAAATATCCCGTAGGGTAAATTTCTGTCCGCGGTGGACACACATTTTGTCCACGATGATCAAAAAAAATTGTCCGTGCTGGAAACCCGCGGACATTCAAAAGTGTCCGTGCTGGGAGCGCGGACTTTTTAAACATTGCGAGACTTGTACTGTAACCTCGGAGCCTGGATTGTGTGGCTTGGTAGCTAAGTGGTTAGTGCTGGCACAGTATGCCAGAGACCCTAAGTCTGAGTCTCTGTCTGGCCTGTTACAGTTGGCTTACCAACATAAATTGGATTGTGTACATGGTCTGGTTCCTTGTGAGATTTCGGGTGGATCTCAACAGAAAAGGGGGAGTAGTGTAACAGGCTTGAGTGTGGGCAGGTACAAGTACTTGGCGGAAAATCAAACAGTCTTGGTTAGAGTGCTGGCTAACGTAAATCAAACTGTACATGCTTTGGTGCCTTGTGAGATTTGAGGTGAATCTCGAGGGGGAAAGGGGGAGTAGGGTAGCAGAGATTTAAGTATTTGAAACACTTGCGCCCCTAATCTGTAGTTGTTACATACCTTATTTGTGTTGTCACAGGCCATGCAGGTGTCTATTTCCAACACAACTGAGGTGGCCTCATGGAGTCTGTCATACAAGAACTCAGCAAAACTGATCGCAGAGGCTGGCCAGTTGGTCTTGCAAAGAAAAACATCATGAAATTATAGACGTAACCAAAAAATAGCATTTGAATTACTGTTCAGGGTTCCCATTAAAATGGCAGACTCCCTGCTCAATTTAAAATTTTCCTGTCCTGACAAAACGCGAATGATAAAACATTTCCACCAACAGCATGCAATTTCTCACCACACATTACATATTTGTAACTTACATTTTTAAAACCAGCAGAAAAGTATTACTGTTACAATCACAATCTTCGAATACACCTACCATGAAAGTGGAGGTTAGGAAAAATAAACAAGAGCCCCATGGGGCATATTTCGCTCACCTGAGAATAGCTGAAAAAATGGAGATAATAATTTATGTCCAGGACTAACCTAGATATGTAACAGACCGGAACAATTTGAACAGATTATGTAAAGTATATTTAAAAGTGTCACTATACCGAATATAAAAGCTCTGGCCATATTAGTGTCAGAGAAGAAGACGTTTGAAATTTTCTCTATATAACTCTATGTAAAACTGTGACCCCCGGGGCGGGGCCAATTTTGACCCCAGGTGCATAATTTGAACAAACTTGAAAGAGGACCTGTTGGTGATGCTATGTGCCAAACATCTAAGCTCTGGCCCTTGTAGTTTCAGACTAGAAGATTTTTTAAGTTTTCATTGAAAAAAATCTATTTTTAGCTCATGTGACCTAGTTATGCAACCGACCAGAACCATTTTGAAAATTTTAGTAAAGGACATCTAGAACGTCACCATGCCAAATATCAAAGCTCTGGCCACATTAGTTTCAGAGAAAAAGACGTTTGAAAATTTCACTATATCACTCTATGTAAAACTGTGACCCCCGGGGCGGGGCCAATTTTGATCCCAGGGGCATAATTTGAACAAACTTTATAGAGGAACTGTAGACGATATTATGTGCCAAACATCTAAGCTCTGGCCCTTGTAATTTCAGACAAGAAGATTTTTTAAGTTTTCAATGTAAAAAATCTATTTTTAGCTCCTGTGACCTAGTTATGCAACCGACCAGAACCATTTAAAAAATTTTAGTATAGGACATCTAGAAGTGTCACCATGCCAAATATCAAAGCTCTGGCCATATTAGTTTCAGAGAAAAAGACGTTTGAAAATTTCACTATATAACTCTATGTAAAACTGTGACCCCCGGGGCGGGGCCAATTTTGACCCCAGGGGCATAATTTGAACAAACTATATAGAGGACCTGTAGGCGATGCTATGTGCCAAATATCTAAGCTCTGGCTCTTGTAGTTTCAGACAAGAAGATTTTTTAAGTTTTCAATGAAAAAAATCTATTTTTAGCTCCTGTGACCTAGTTATGCAACCGACCAGAACTATATGAACAAAGTTGGTATAGGACAGCCAGAAGTGTCACCATGCCAAATATCAAAGCTCTGACCACATTAGTTTCAGAGAAAAAGACGTTTGAAAATTTCAATATATAACTCTATGTAAATCTGTAACCCCCGGGGCGGGGTCAATTTTGACCCCAGGGGCATAATTTGAACAAATTTGCTAAAGGACCTGTAGATGATGCTATGTGCCAAATATCTAAGCTCTGGCCCTTGCAGTTTTTGACAAGAAGATTTTTTAAGATTTCCTTATTTTTTCACTTTGGTTGCCATAGCAACCAGAGTTCTACATTGTTTTTAATTCTTTGAACAAATTTGAAAGAGCTTGACCCAAGGAACATTCCTGTAAAGTTTGGTTGAATTCTGTCAAGCGGTATAGGAGGAGATGTCATTTGAAGCAATTGTTAACGACGACGGACGACTAACGACGGACGACGGACACAGGGCCATCCCAATAGCTCACCTTGAGCCTTTGGCTCAGGTGAGCTAAAAATTAGGATTGAAAATACAGTAAAACGTCACTACTACGACCACTAGAATGAAGGCTAATTGATTGTATAATAGAGAGATGGCAGCTGAAATTTAAGCAAGGTGACAGTGAAACAGAAAGCACCTTGCTTTAAGCGGTCATCTATCGTAAACACCCTAATAGTTAACAATATTTAGTGGTCGTAATAGAGAGGTTTTACTGTAGTAATATTTGAGGCCTCCAATTCCAAAATTCCTTGACTTTACTGACTCACCAATTCTCTCTGGCCAATTTTAAACTTCCCTGGTTTTCCATTACTTTGACAAAATTTCCTATTTCCCTGACTATTTCCTCTAATATGACACAAGTAACAAACCGTTTGAGTGGTGTTAGCACTGTTAGAGTACCTACCTTGTCTGAGTGTTCCATGCTTTTTGTTTTCTCTACAACAAAATTCACAATCCCATCCTGGAGACAAAAATAAAAAAAAATAAACATAGTCATATCTCAGTAAATTCTTAACAAAGATATATGAATTACCTCCCTTTGATGGTAAATATGCACATTCCCAAACCTTATGAAGTAATACTCATTGTGAGTCGCAATATATAATTGTGCCGTGCCATGATAAAACCTGCCTTATTGCATTGCAACATTGTACAGACCAAGACCCATTGTCATCCAAGGCGCTGCATCTGAGTTTGTTGTATACTGCCAAATACCATAGATAATACTGCAAAACACAATGCTTTAGGTAATTGTGGGTGTCAAACAGAGTAGATCAACGCCGATATGCGGTGGCTGGCCTTGATCTACATTGTTTGCAATGCAGCAAGGCAGGTTTTGTCATGGCACAGCTCATGTAATATATTAGAAATGTCCTTTTATTTTTAAGATATGGTCTCTTGCATAACTAGCATGGGGCTGCTGCCGTATTCTTAGGGTTCTGGAACTGACTGTACCATTCAATATAGCACTACAGCAGGTGTTCAGTATCATGAGGAGTCTGTAAAAGGTCTCCCCATACTTCACTTCTTTTCTCTTTGGTGGTACAATGTTCCCTCCCTACAACAGCTCTCCCAAAAACGATTCCCTCCTTACAAGAACGCTTGCATCTCTTCCTAAAAACATTATGTCCAACCTATTCACGGCTGCAATGTCGACTGCTAATTTTGTCTTCTGCTGTTTTTCTCAAAGTTACTTATTGGACATTTTGACCTAAAAAACTTAATGAGGAGTAACAAACAGATTGAATCCAGATCAGACGATGATTTGGATTCAAGCTGTATACAAATGTTAGCCAATTTCCCTCCCTATAACGACTCTCTCCGAACAATGCACACAATTTTTGTCCCCCATTGGGTGTTGTTGTAGAGAGGGGGAGCTGTAATATGCAAATTCAAACACCTTATGAAGTGTTGTTCATTTTGAGATGCAGTATAAAGGCAGGGTGCAACTGTGCATGTTTGTGTGATTTAAGGTTTTGGCATACATACTTACTGTAAGTTTTCATTCTATTTAAAAATTGTTTCCAAATGCTTATCATAATGTAGAATCAATCTATCTTAACCCTTTCCACCCTGAAGCCTCAAATGGACAATTCTAGTTTTCAATTTAGCGTAGTCCATTTTTGACATTTAAGGATTGATTTTTACAATATGTCAAAATTGACAAACAGTGTAGATCTTGATCAGAGGGCAGGAGCCCTCAGATCAGGGTCTACACTGTTTACATAGGACAAGTGTACTCTCACAGTTACACTGTTTGTAAATGACGTATATATGCCTGACTAGGGTTCAAAGGGTTAACCCTCTACCTGATAGCCTATTTCTAGTATTGAAGACAGGTGGCTACTTAAAGCAGGCTGAAAGTAAAGCAGAGTGCGCCTTAAGGCGCATTTTGCTTTACTTTCAGCTATATTGTGGTAGAATGTAGAAAATATTCCCTATAATATATATTCAAGACTGATTTAATTGGAACATTTTCTTCAGCAGATGCATAAACATATTCGCTAAAAGGCGCTTATATGGGGGGAAAGAGTTAAGGCATAGAGTGTATACACATACCAGAGCCTCTGGAACCTCTCTCATCACGAGGGGAATAAGCCCTGTACTGATGTAACCAAGCATTGTGGTGGGTGGGGTATCAAATGGCACAGCTGACAATACCTGCCTCACCAACTCTACAGTGACAGCATTAGACGTCCATTCAGCCTGAAGTGTACAGTATACAGAATTCTAGCATGACACATGAATTCGTCTATTAACAAAGAACAAATTTACCTTGATATATCTAGAATGATATACCACGCTGTGAAAATAGTCCTTTATGCAACTCTTCCTTTGCCCGCCCTACCTTAAAACAGGCATGTGACGTAATATTTCCTAACAGATTGTAGCTTAAAGCAGGCAGAACTTAGAGCAGAATGCACATTAAGGCAAATTCTGCTTTACTTTCAACCCGGCTTTTAGTGGTAACCTTTGTTCAGAACAAAGCTAGAAATGTGCTACTTTTATTAGCTATGACGTTTTGGAATGGGTAGAATGGAACAGCAAAAGAAGGGCGTTCCTACTTCATGTAGATATTCGTTGTTAAAACAGTCCGATGCAATTGTTGCCCTTTATTACTATAAAGGAACCAGTGTAGACCCGGTTAGACCCTTATTTGTAATGGCAGAATCGAAATAATCTAAGTTCTACTGTTGTTATAGGTTTGTGGCCAATTCCTGCGCATCACAACTCCAAACCATTGTTAATTAGCTGATTGACAGCGGTAGAATATAGATAATTTTTTAAATAACAATTAAAACTTGCACTAGAAGCCACTCACTGAAGCACAGGGATATATGACTGCTTTACCCTATACTCCCAAAGTCTGTTTCCAGTATTGAAGATAGTGATCAGTTAAAGCAGGTTCAAAGAAAAACAGAATGTGCCTTAAGGCTGCCTTTAAGACACCATCTGCTAGGATATAGAAGCTATTTCTTATGGTGCATAAATTATGACTGTTTAAAATTTGAACCCTTTTCTTCCATGGAAGAATAATTCAATTAATTAAAGGTGTTAAAATACATATATATGGGGTTATGGTTTAATACAGAAAGCTACTATATTAAATTGCAATCTTACTCAGCTTCTCAAAGATTTCCTATGTATTCCAATTTTGATTTGCCAAATTATCACCAGATAACTTCTCACATTTCACACACACACACATACCTGATGCCTCGTCCAAATAATGAAGCAGGTGTCTAGATGCCCACTGTCCATCCATCTAAAGGCCTCATGTAATAAGTTGGCCGTCATAAATCTCTGCCACTTCTCACCACTGTCAATAGTACAAATTATTATTATTATTATTATACCATATTTATATAGCGCTCCTTTCACACAGGGGTTGTGCGTTCAAAAGCGCTAAACATGAAATTACACAAATGTACCTACAAAGCGAGAAAACACATATAACTACATTTAGATCTAAAAATAAACATGATTCCTTATGGATTCACATAGAAACAAATTCGGAACAAGGGAAATCCTTTCAATGTTATTGCCCATATTATATTAAATAATTTATCAATAGTTTGTAAAATCAACTTTAAAAGAAGTCAAACTAGAACGGCTATCACTAAAGATGATAAATACCCCCACTATACAGCACTCACTCCCACTCTGCATACGTTTTCAATAAGGCTTTACAATAAGGTCAAAGGTGTAAGCCAATGTCAAAATGACTTAAAAATGGTATATGACACTCTGCAACTCCTGAGTAACATTTATGGCAAGTATCAAGTAAATCAGGTTGAAAGTGAAGGAGGAGTTTGCCGTACAAGATTTTGCCTGCCAATTTTAAGACCAATTTCAATGTCAAAGGTCAAGGTCACAGAGACCTGAAATTTGTGTCTTGCACATATACTACTCCTGAATAACATTTATGCCAAGTATCAAATAAGTCAGGTTGAAAGTGAAGGAGGAGTTCAAAGTACAAGATGTTGTCTGCCAATTTCAAGACCAATTTCAAGGCCAAAGGTCAAGGTCACAGAGACCTGAAATTTGTGTCTTGCACATCTACTACACCTGAGTAACATTTATGCCAAATATCAAATGAATCAGGTTGAAACTGAAGGAGGAGTTGAAAGTACAAGATTTTGCAGACAGACCGACCGACCGATGAACCGACAGGCTGATTCCAGTATACCCCCAGCTGTGCAGAGATGTTTCCATTGAACAAATCAAAAGTACTTCATCAACCCTTCCCCCCTTATAGTTCATTTGATTTATTCTTCTTCTGCGGAAAATAGTCCCACTTTATTAAAGTTCAAATATGTATCAATACACATTGCCAGTTGACAGTGGGTTACAGTGTGATGTATTCAGCTTGAGAAGTTTTTCGAGACGCCTTGGCAAAAGTCTGATCGGTTGTTTCCACCAAAAAGTTCAAGAGCTGAATACAACACAATGTAGTGCACTGCCAACTGGTGATGTATTTATTACATGCCTTAAATACACATAAAAAAATTTAAAAAAGTTGCCTAAATCATTTTATATCCAGAAACATTAGTTATTTGCAGTAGAACAAGAAATAGTTAGTTTAAACATGTTTTATTTCAATTATATACATGAAAAGGGGTTGGGCCACAAGTTCTACCAAATTAGAGTCGGCCCTTCCCTTACAGTTTAACAAATACAGATTATGTGAGAGAGTGGGCATTAGTGAGCCAGAGAGAGATTCAGAGTGTGGGAGAGAGGGAGAGAGAGAGAGAGTACAGGTCCTTTCATAACCATCATGAGAATAAATATATGCAATTACAATTTTACACAATTTACACAATTAAATCAGGTACCAGTGCATCTACTTCAAATAGAGAAATGTAGCCACTTATGGCATTTGGTGACCGGCGATCCTTAAATGCATGACAAATCCAATGCAAAAAGCCCCAGTAGGGGTTCGCCACATTAAATCAATCATGCATCAAGGATAAACTAGTTGTTCCCACTACAAACATGATGGCAGCCGCCAAATACAAGTTCAAATGCAAAACAGATCAAATTATGAATGTGGGAATATGTGGCGATTAGCATGTCCATTGGATGCAGCTATTTTGGCTACAGCAATTTACAAGAGTTGTCTCCTATAGACCTTCCAATTGCATACAGTATACCTCTCCATTAAGAGAATGCTAATTGGTTGTATAAGAGACAGGCGACAGCCCAAGAAAGGTGAAAGCAAAACATAAATGATGGCACGCTTAATCAAAAACAATGTTGGCGTAAAAGGCTGATACACTCTTATATTTTACTGTGCAGATACATGCAGAATGCTTGATATCATAAGAAGGCATAAATTGTATAATAAAAATAAATATTTTCCATATTCTAGCAGATGGCAGCTTGAAAGTAGACCAGAATTTAAGTGCTGCATGAGTTAATAATTCTCTACAGCGCTCCCTCTCTACAACGGCCCTCCTAACTACAACTCCCTCCTTACAACGACCTTTACCGCTGTTCCCTAAACATGACAATTATGTTAATGTTTTTGCTGCTGCAATATTGTCTGCTTAAAAATGTCTTCTGATGGTTTCCTCAAATTTACATAATGGACATTTTTATGGGAAAAACAACAATACGAGTGACAAACATCTTGAATCCAGATCAGAGGCTGCGTTACGCGGCATCTGATCTGGATTCTAGCTGTTTGCAAATGTAAATCAATTTCCCTCCCTATAGCGACTCCCTCCGAACAACGCACACATCTGTGTGTCCCACGGGGCGTCGTTGATGAGAGGGAGCGCTCTATTAGCATGAGAAAGATTAGAAGAGTACATATATAAGTGTATCTTACGTATAGCTAGGAGAGTACATGTATAAGTGTATCTTATGTATAGCTAGGAGAGTACATGTATAAGTGTATCTTATGTATAGCTAGGAGAGTACATATATAAGTGTATCTTACGTATAGCTAGGAGAGTACATATATAAGTGTATCTTACGTATAGCTAGGAGAGTACATGTATAAGTGTATCTTATGTATAGCTAGGAGAGTACATGTATAAGTGTTTCTTACGTATAGCTGATTTCTCCAAATGCCAGTTTGAAGGTCAGAAGTCTTTGCTGTATATCTATCAGCTGAAAAGATCAAACAGTTGTTATAGAAAATCAAAACTTTTAATCCTTTCCTCCCTGAAACCTCAATTGGACAATTTTAATTTTCAATTTAGTCTTGTCCATTTTTTACTTTTTAGGGTTGATTTTTACAATATATGTCAAAACTATAAACAATGTAAGGAGCCCTCTGATCAGGTTCTACACTGTTTGCATAGAACAAGTGTACTCCTCACATGTACACTGTTTGCAAATGACGCATATATGCATGACTAGGGTTCAAAAAGTTAAACTATGGCAAACTAGATACAAATATAAGTCAAGCTTTCACTAATTGAGGGGTACATACCCCAATAACCATATTTGACACACTCTGTTGCAGATGATATGATGGTAACAAAATTTATGGTTCTAATAGTGACAGGGCTCCAGATAAGAGGGTGTAATCTGAACAACTCCAACATTTTCTCACTTATTTCAGCATCAAATCCTATGGTGTTACAACTCATTAGAATCGCTTCGAAGAGAAGATTCTAATGAGTAGTGACACCATAGGGTTTATTGCAGAAATAAAGATTTTAGTTTTTGAAATACTCCTAATATCTGGAGCCCTGAGTGATAAACAAAAGGACAAAGTACAGCGTTCCCTTTCTACAACGGCTTTCCGAAAAATGACTCCCTCCTTACAAGGCCCATTGCAGCTGTTTCCCAAACAAGACAATTATATGATTATACTTCTAATACTTTCACTTCTGCTATATCCACTACTTAAAACTGTTGTTGGTAGTTTTTACCAAAGTCACACATTGGACATTTTGACAGAAACAAGAGGCCCATGCGGGCCTAAATATCGCTCACCTGGAAAAACAAACACAAGGGTCACATGACCCCTGGGGTGGGATCATTTTTTACCTCAGAGACATAATTTCAAAAATCTTGCTGATGAACTTGAAAATTAAGTGTACTGTCAAATATTTTGTACATGGATGGTTTCAGACAGGAAGACTTTTCATTGAAAAAAATCTATATTTAGCTAATATGACCCAGATATGCAACAGACCCGAACCATTTCAGCAATATTGGTAAAGAACATCTAAAAGTGTTACTATGCTAAATATCAAAGCTCTTGCCATAGTAGTTTCAGAGAAGAATATTTCACTACATAACTCTATGTTAAACTGCGACCCCTAGGGCTTTGGCAGTTTTAACCCAAGGGGCATAAGATTTTTTAAGTTTTCATTGAAAAAATCTATTTTTAGCTCCTGTGACCTAGATATGCAACTGACCAGAACCATATTAACAATATTTGGTAAGGGCTTCTAGAAGTGTCATTATGGGAAATATCAAAGCTCCGGCCATATTAGTTTCAGAGATAAAGATGTTTGAAGATTTCACTATATAACTATATCTAAAATTACGACCCCCCGGGCGGCGTCATTTTATAACCCAGGGACATAATTTGAACAATATTGATAGAGGACCTGTAGATGATGTTTTGTGCCTAATATCTAAGCTCAAGGTACTGTGGTTTCAGACAAGAATTTTTTTTAAGTTTTCATTGAAAAAATCTATTTTTAGCTCCTGTGACCTAGATATGCAGCGGACCGGAAATGTTTGAACAACTTTGAAAGAGGGCCATATAAGGATCATTCAGGCCAAGTTTGGTAATAATCTATCAAGTAGTTTCGGAGGAGATGTTGTTTAAAGTAATTGTTGACGACGAATGGACGAACGACGGACGGACGAACGACGGACTGACGAACGAACGACGACGGACGAAGGACGATCAAAATAGCTCACCTTGGCACTACGTGCCAGGTGAGCTAAAAACATAATGACAAGTGACAAACAGCTTGAATTCAGACCTATTGAATAGTTACGCACGATGGTCTGATTTATGATAGCGATGATCAAATGCATTTTGGTACATGTATATTGTATACAAGAGCTTAAGGGTTCAAGAGCAACGTACGATGCAGCCAAGTGCACTGCCTGACATGCAGTGCACCATGCTCTTCATACTGCGGACAAGGAGGTCTACGACAATATAAATCCCAAGTCATCAGACATCATAACTTCTTGTCAAGCAGATGCACAAAGAAAACACTGATGTTGTAGGGGACAAACCAGTCAGGAATGATGCAGGAGAGATGTCACTGAGTGAGGACTCTAAGCAGAAAGCCTGGCTGGAGCATTACGAGCGGCTTCTCAATGTGGAGTTTGACTGGGACCCTGCATACCTAGAGAGGCAGCGCTGTAATTACTAGTGCACTTTAAGTCTAAAGACTGAAAAATATTAAACAAGCGCCGCAAAGGGCTAGCATATCAACCCCTCGGACAAAAAGGAAGTGACATATAGAGCCTCCTGTTGTAGCAAACACTTTTGATATCAGGGCTCCAGATAAGGGGAGTATTTCAAAAACTAAAATTTTTATTTCTGAATTGAACCATATGGTGTCACTACTCATTAGAATGAGTTGTCACACCATAGGATTTACTGTTAAAATAAGTGAGAAATTGTTGGATTTGTTCAATTTGCTTGCTCTTATCTGGAGCCCTGTGATATTCAATTTAACCACCATGCAATCTCTAGTTATTATCCCAACAAGAAGGAGCAGTAAAATAAATCTACTTTATAGTGAAAATTTACACAACTTTTAGTACAGCGCTCCCTCTCTACAACGACTCCCTCCTTACAACGACCATTGCCGCTGTTCCCAAAACAATATCAGTATGTCCAACTTTTTCACGGCTGCAATATAGTCTACCTAAAATTGTCGTCTGCTGGTTTTCTTGCATATTAGACATTTTTACATATAATGACGAGTGGTAAACAGCTTGAATCCAGATCAGACGCAGCGTTATGCACATATGTTTTGTCTTCCATTTGGTGTCGTTGTAGAGAGGGAGCGCTGTAATAGCCAATACTCACTTTAGCACTGAGTTTATGAAATTTTTCTTTCACATCTGGATCTTTGGTGGTTGAGGCTTTGTCTAGCTGAAAAATATTAACAAATACATTTAGAGTACAAAAATTCCACTGAATAAGAATGTCTCATTGATTCTGACCCAAAAAACCCAAACAACTAAAATTGAGACTATGGTATTGCAAAGAAAAATAATAATGTCAAAATATTTAAGTTTAACGCCTTACCCCATAGCCTGTTTCTAGTTATGAAAATAGGTGACCACTTAAAGCAGGTTGAAAGTAAAGCAGAATGTGACTTAAGGCACATTCTGCTTTACATTCAGCCTGTTTTAAGATACTATCTGCTAACATATAGAAAATATGTATAATACAGCATATTAATGACTGTAAAAAAGGGAACTGTATGGTTTAGTGGAGGCATAAACAGAAGGAGTAATTGTGGGGTAGTGGGTTAATCCAATATTTGAAGCCACTGTCCACACCATCAGAAAAACCACTCTTAGTCTCACTTTTGCAACTTGGTCATAACAAGATAAAAACCTTAATATATCAGCCCATCAATAAACAAGCTTACAGTGAGCGTTGCATGTAACATGTGTATCTCTAAAGACAGGTGACCGCTTAATGCAGGATGAAAAAATGCTGAGTTCCTGTACGAGCTTTATGTATTATTTCTACCCTGAAACAGGGCTCCAGATAAGAGAGAGTAAACTCAACAAATCCAACAATTTCTCACTCATTTCGGCACCAAATCCTATGGTATTACCACTCATTAGAATCGTCTCAAAGAGACGGTTTTTATGAGTAGTGACACCATAGGGTTTTATGCAGAAATAAAGATTTTAGTTTTTGAAATACTCCCCTTATCTGGAGCCCTGCTGAAATAAGCAGCCATCTGTGGTCAACATAACCAAAAGGTATTCTATTGAATGGTTGCTTTACCCATTACCCAGGGGTAAAAAAAATCTTTTAGACAGTACTCGTCCTGCAGGGCGAGTGGCTTATATAAATTACTCGTCCTGCACAGACTTGTCCTCAATTAAGTATGCGAAATGATATCAAAATGTGTGTCAAACACTGGTCCTTATTTTCTATCTTCCAAACATAATAAACAGGTATTCATATAATTGTACCTTCTCTTATCCTTTAAACTAGGGTAGATTTAGTGTCAGACAGGCTTGGAAATTGTCTACATACGGAACAAAATAGCACACTTTCCATTTTAACTCAGGGAAACTTAACTAATCCATTCGTCTTGTGTTGTAAGAGATTGCTTCAATTTATCATATTGTTTCTGGGAACACTCGTTTTTCAATTTGTGTCTCTCCTTTTGCAAATTCGTGCTCTTTTTCTCGTTTCAACGCCTCATCGATCTACCCATCAAAAACATTGGAAGTCTGACATGTTCAGTAACTAACAGATGCTTTTGACTGGTTTCCATGCCTACCATATGCTTGCAGACAAGAATGAAATCAATATTTTTGAGTACACAGTCTATTGGGGAAAAGCATGGTGATTTAATTTTGTATCAAACTCTAAGAAAACTACCGGTACTGTTCACTTTTGTACCCATTAATACCGGGAGAAATCGAAACAGATAATTTTGCAAGGTGCACATAGCTATCTGCGTACCCAAAAATATTGATTTTATCCTTCAAACGAAAAACTCCAGACAAGCCAAATATTGACCGACAGGGCTATGCCAATAAACGACTCCCTGTAGAGGTGGATGTATAAAAAGCTCTTCTATTGAGGAATGTCTTTTGGTAAATCTTTCCTGTATTTAATATATTGAACTCTAGCAACAAGTATACTTGTCATTTCAAAACAGTATACCTGTGAAGAGTACACCTGTCCTATGTAAACAGTGCATACCTTGATCAGAGGGCTCCTAAAGGAGCAAAGGTAAATCTTTGCTGTATTTAGCAAACTGAATATTCTGGCAACGAGTGTTACAAACAGTATACCTGTGAGGAGTACACCTGTCCTATGCAAACAGTGCATACCTTGATCAGAGGGCTCCTAAAGGAGCAAAGGTAAATCTTTGCTGTATTTACCAAACTGAATTCTAGCGACGAGTGTTACAAATAGTATACCTGTGAAGAGTACACCTGTCCTATGTCTTATGTAATTAGCGCATACACCTTAAAGAAGCCCTCTTATCAGGGTATGCACTATTTGCCTTATTGTGATAAAATCAACCCTATAATAGTAGAAAATGGACTATACTTAATTGGAAATTGGAATTGTTCATTAACCCATTACCCCATAGCCTGTTTCTAGTTTTAATGATAGATGACCACTTAAAGCAGGTTGAAAGTAAAGAAGAATGGGCATTAAGGCACATTCTGCTTTACTTTCAGCCTGCTTTAAGCTATTGTCTAATAGGATTAAGATATTTTTTCTAAAAATACACAATCATAACTTAATAATTTGGAACTATTTTCTTCTGTAGAGGAATAAATTAGAGGCGTAAAAAGGTGTATTTATGGGGTTATGGATTAAACATTTCAGGGATGATTGATTTAAGTCATTGTGATACTTACTCTGCTCTTACAGTAGTTGAGTAAGTTCTCTGTATCTGTATAAGTGGGTAAGGCTGCTGACATACACGTCTCTGCTGTGTGAAGATTATCCTGAAACAAACACAATAAATGGACTGCAGGGCAGCCATTTCTCCCGATTTTATCGAAATTTTCAGATTTTTATCCTAGCAGATGGTAGCTTAAAGTAGGCTGAAAGTAAAGCAAAATGCGCCTTCAGGTGCATTCTGCTTTTATTTCAACCTACTTTAAGTAATTACATTTGAAATATAGTAAATTTGGAATTCTCAGGATTGTTCATGATCAACTTATGGCAGCCCTGGGACTGACTGACTGACAGGGACAAACAGGCTTCCATTATTAGTTATACAGTTTCTTCACAGGGTACATGAGGATTTCTTCCCGTCTGAGGAAAATCAGTGTTGCCCGAGCCGTTAGGCCAGGGTTACATGATTTTACCAGCCGGGAAGAAATCCTCATGTACCCTGTGAAGAAACTGTATAACGAATTTATTATACTGCAAAGTTTTCATTGTTCAAATGAAATATTTCGGACTTTGTCGTGCACAGCGCTCAAAGTAAACAGTAATAAAATCGCGTCAAAACATATGACGTTGAGCGTAAGTGACGCCATATGTTTATGACGTTGTTATTCAAAAGAAAAATGGGCACACTCGTATATATAGACGATGGCATCAAACTTTCCAAGAAAAAATGTGACTGTTGAAAGATCCCACCCCGATTAGTTCTTGTCCGAAATGGACTTAAAACGAAGGATGCATGATTGAATGCACTCGATCCTGTCGAGCAGTCCGCCATCTTATTTTCTGCAAAGACTGAAGGGCCTGTCAGCCAATGAAAACGGCTGCATTTCTATGTACCCTGTCAGCTCACAGGGTACTTCATGTCAGGTCTACGGCTCGTTAGCCTATCAGAAGTAAGGAATTTAGTTTGCAGTATAATAAGAAGCTTAGTACAATGGTATACACAAGGAAACTTAAGATGAGTAAAACATGTACCACATGTGAGTGCCAATGTTTTTGAAGATAAGTGAAATATACAGTGTTAAGGTCAATTGGTAAAATATTTTGGTATGCCTGAATAGTACAAGATGAACATGCATACCAGATATGAAGGTTGTAGGAGAAAATTGAAGAAGTGATGGCCAGTGTTAAGATTTTGGACCACGACAGAGTGACAACAATAGCTTTTTTTTCTTCGAAAAACAGATGAGCTAAAAACATATACTCTTAATTATTTTTCAAGTCTAACATTGAACAAGCCATGCTTTTTCACAATTAAGAAACTCTATTAGATGGGCTGGCAATAATAAATGCATATATTGATATTTATAAACAGTAGAGAAAACATAATGCTTTCCCAATAAACATGTCTATGTTAAAACAAGTTGATCCATTGCAAATAGTTTTTGGAGCCAGATCAGACACTGGGTTATAATGGAATAATTAGAGATGTTAAAAGGTGTATTTAAAGCAGATAACATTTCAGCAGCTAACTGTTTTAACCCTTTACCATTCCCCATTGCCTGTTCATAGTTTGGAAGACAGGCGACAACTTAAAGCAGATTCAAAGAAAAGCAGAATGTACCTTAGAGAGTATTCTGCTTTTCTTTTAACCTGCTCTAAGCTAGCATCTGGAAGGATATAGAAACTATTTCTTATGGTGCATATTTTTTACTGTATAAAAATGAAATGCGTAAAAATGTGTTTTTTTGTGTAATGGGCTAAGAACTGCCAATACATATTTCTTTGAATGGTTGCAGACCACATGTTTAACTATATTTGTACAGTTGTATGCCCTCTTACCACGATGGTCTTGAGACACTCTAGTAGCTGGGCCATCATATCTTTGGCCTGCTCTACCTCGTACTTGCAAACATTCCATGGTGACAACTCATTGATCAGGTAGTTCGACTTCACCTTGTGGACAAGCTAAACAAAACATACAAAATTGTAATGTAAATTTTATATGTAAAACCTTTCTATTACGACCACTTGATTGTGTTTACTATTCATGTTTATGACAGGTGACTGCTTAAAGCAAGGTGACAGTAAAACAGAAAGCTCCTATATGTCTTTTATACAATATATTAACATTCGTTTTAAGAACATTGTTAGGTAAATTATTATTGAAATACAGTAGAACTTCGATGTGTCGAGTTTGAAGGGACCATCAGAAAAAACTCGACACATCGAAGCCTCGACTCATGTTTTACCTTAATAATATGCTCCCTCGATTTTTTTTCTTCAAAAATACTCGATCTCCATATAGCCGACATGTCCGTATGTTACTTGTTGATATCGATGATTTCAAATTAAAAACATTAAAATGCAATTATGTAACGCTCGTATCGCATCCAAACTGGATGCATATTTACTCATTTAACAAAAACTTCAACTTGAAACGAATCGTCAGGCGAAAATACGTTTGCCGTAACTCGATCTTCAGAAAATAACAACACAGCGGTATGAACGGAAGTCGCCTTTTATCTGCGCACCGGTTCTTTTACCCATTCCAGCATAGTACATTCTCTCGAAACGCTGGAACCAAATTCAGGGGAAACCCTTTTCTTAAAATAGTAACAATATCTCCTTAGAGGGATAAGGATAATTGCATAACTATTGCTGCTACACATTTCGGGATGGGTTCCGCGTGAGTTCTTTGTCTTTTACACACACATTTCTCTTCCGGCATAAAAAAAAACATCGACCGATCTACGAATATGCTTTAACATTCGGTTTATATTTGACTTTACACGAAACTGAATAAGGGCGCTACGATAAAGTCTCTGTGACGAATAAAATATGGAAAAGAGTAGATGAATCAAGGAATACACAGTGCCGTTAACACAATGAGAAGGTGTTGGCCTGTTTGTCCGGGATAATTGGGCAGTCAGGTAATTTTCATTGATGACAATCAATCGAGTAAAGATGGTCACGGAGGTGTGAAAAACTCGACACGCAAAATTCCGGTCCATCGTACAGTCGAACATCGACACATGTGTAGTGAATTTTGAGTGAAATAGTACGTACGGACCGAGAAAAAAAGTCGATATAGCGAAAAACTCGACTTATAAAAACTCGAGTCAAACGTAGATTTTAAATAAGGTTATATAGGGAGAAAAGTTGCCCAAAAGAACTACGCCTTAATAAAACAAACGAGTCAAATTTGTCGGCACCATTTTTAGATTTGGATCTTTTTATAAATAACGGAATTGTTTCTTCTAAGATTTACGATAAACGTGATGTTTTTGATTTTAGTATTGTAAATTATCCTCATCTAAATGGCGATGTTCCCCGTTCCACATCTTACGGGGTTTATATTTCACAACTTATTCGCTTTGCTAGGGCCTGTACCTCTGTTGAGGACTTCCACATTCGTAATAAAACTATTACTGAAAAGCTTCTTAAACAGGGGTACAGATTTCATAAACTTCGTAAAACATTTTCTAAATTCTTTTATAGAAATCTTCCTCTCATTAACAAGTATAAATGTAACTTAAAAGTCTTTTCTGCGGCAAGGTATTTCACATCCGGAGTTTTATGGTGATGTGATTTACAGACTTCGTAAGATTCTTGGACATATACATTTTCAAAACCTATTTGTGAAACGTATTAGATTTTTCATCAAAAAAGATTATGATCCAACTATATTGCTGCGCACTTCACGTTTGGTTATCGATCAATCTACAATTGATAACTATGCTTTCCTCTTTGGTTGTGCGACGACAGACAGGGCTTAGCACTACATGATGATGTATCTTTAAAGCCGTCCTTAACCGGGAGAGTTATGTCGGATTTTCGTGCTTTTTTTTTTCTCTCCCTCTCTGTCGTACCCTAGACCCTTCCATGTCTTACAGTTACTCGTAACTACAGACTAGTCGCTTGAGTACAATTTGACCGTTGCCATAGTGGGTTATTTTTAATACGGGCTTGAATGTTTACTTCTTTCCCATGTTACTAATGATCTTGTCATAGAATTTTTGCTAAATGTTTTACATGTATTTACTTACTGTGCTGGCGGTCTTTTTGATTGTGAGGTTGTGGAACAGGGTTTATATTTTATGTACACTGTTTGTCTTTATAGGTGAATATAGGAGATAAGTGTGAGGTTGGGCGCCCCTAAACCCAGGTTTAACCCCCCAGTGGTTGTTAATAATTAATTAATTTATAGTTGGTTGTTAATTGCTACTGACCGTACCAAGGCGGGCTCCTATGTTCACTTTGCTTTATGTTTGTCTTGCGTGTTGTTTTCTATTTAGTGTGTAGATGAAGGAATGGTATTGCGTGTGTGTGTTTGTTGTGGTATGATTGTGTGTGTGTGTGTTCTGCTTGAGAGGTGGGTGTATTGTTTGTGTTACGTTTCCTGCTTGAGTCTTTCGTATTTATTTGTTTGTTTTTTTGTAATATATTGTAAATTAACAAACAGTGCATACAGGCGCTCTACCATTATTTATATCAGTCGGCAATCTTTATCCGGTCGGTTCATTGCTGATTAATGGGGGTAATGTGATCGCCGTTTTGGGGACTGTCTCTTATATGTTTATTCATGTTTTATTTCAGATCTAATTGTAGTTATTTTGTCTTTTCTCGATTTGTAGGTACATTTATGTTATTTCATGTAAAGCGCTTTTGAACGCACAACCCCCTATGTGTGAAAAGAGCGCTATATAAATCTGGTATAATAATAATAATAATACCCTGATCTGAGGGTTCCTTTTGGAGTCCTCTGATTGTGGGTCTACACTGTTTGCATAATATGACAATCATGGTTCTGAAGATGGCCTCAGCTGGGGTTGTATCATCAACAAGTGCAGTGATCTTAAGAAATTCTTCAATAATGTTGAATCACCTACACAATGAGCTCATTTAACCCATAACCCCATTTTTACGCCTCTAATTTATTCCTTCATTGAAGGAAATAGTTCAAATTTATATAGTCATGAATATTAACCATAGGAAATATTTTCTATATTCTAGTAGTTGGTACCTAAAGCAGGCTGAAAGTAAAGCAGAATGTGCCTTCTGCTTTACTTTCAACCTGCTTTAAGGTCATATATCTTCAAAACTAGAAACAGAAATGTTTTCTATATTCTTGCAGATCATACCTTAAAGCAGGATGAAAGTAAAGCAGAATGCACATTAAGGCGCATTCTGCTTTACTTTCAACCTGCTTTAAGCGGTCATATATCTTCAAAGCTAGAAACATTCCATGGGGTAATTGGTTAAGGAAGTATTTTGAGTTGTCTGAATATTTGAAGTTTACTTTACCTCAATATCTAACTGATACACATTGGCAAACTTTACCATACCTCAATATCTAACTGATACACATTGGCAAACTTTACCATACCTCAATATCTAACTGATACACATTGGCAAACTTTTCAGCCTCTTCAAACTTGTTCTTCTGCAGAATTCTGTACAACCTGCAAGGTAAATAAAAAGTTACACATTTACAATATTCGAAGTCCAAATTAGGTCAATGTTAAATCATAGTTGGGTGATATGATTGAACTGTGAATGTTCTAAGGCAACAAAAGATCAAGTATTTAAAAACATTCTTATATTTACTCCAACAGTTCGGACACTCTTAAAGGGAAATGGACAGCTGGTGATAAATATCTTTTAAATGAAAGATATTGAAAAAAAATCGCCTTCTGCCTTTGAAATTTTGAAAAATAATAAAAAATGAAGTAGTTAGAGCCGTTTAAACTTTGTGATATATGACTGTGCAAGCGACCATGGGGGCCGCCATTTTGTTTACCTGTGTGACGTAACTAAGGCCTTCCGCGACCTTCCGGTTATAGCGAGTCTAACCGGGAATGCCGTAGAGTGCGCGGAATTTACATCGATAACATTAATAAACTGAAATACTGAGAAAAATTGGGCATGTGGAGGAAGGTAAAACACTTTAGAACTTCAGTGTTACGATTTCAATCCTAAATTATCAGAGAATGTAATATTAGAAGACAGAGACTACGACGGGTCGGGCGAAGAGAAAGCGCATTCGCCGGACGAATTTGCGACTGCAATACTTGTGTATAAATGCCTACAAAGGAGGTTAATACTTGCTGCAGAACAAATGAAATGACGATTGGGTGTCTTGGTGACAATGAGTGCATAGCAGAACCATCAACATTTCGAGCTATTAGTGCTTAATCCAGCCATACTTGAGGTAGCGTATATCAGGCAAATATCATAGGACACCGGAATCGGGCACGGATACGCTTGATAATATTTGCATACTGGTTGTGAATAAAGGCATCGAAGCACTGTGACTTTCGAAAAAAGTTTCTCCGATATATTTAGTCTTATCTGTTAATATTTCCGTAAATATTAATCATAAACATCGGCTCCAGGATATCTTCGTTTTTTTACGGGGCTACGACTAAAACACGAGCAGATAAAGACGATAATACATGTGCCGATTTTTATAACATCCAGTCAGAGACAGTGTATAGCCATATGGCTATACACTGTCTCTGCATCCAGTACAAAACGGATGAGGTATTACGTTTTATTTAATAAAATAAGGGGGATCAAATTATTTTTCTGGTCTGTTATGAATTTTCCGTGACGTTTAACATCGGTTCTGGTCCTCAATCGGACATACATTTTTAGAAAATAGACCATTTATTCTCGGTATCGCAACATCCGGGAACTGTCATACATCCAGGTCTCAATCACAGAGTTTCTCAATATCTCATTTGGATCCAAACTGTTGCTGACCTTTAGGTACAGTCAGTTTTGATTCCGATCTGGGTCCTAACTGTTTGTCAGTCTCTCGTACGGATAAAAGTTTCTTCAATGAGCTTTTCAATACATTCAAACCTTAGTTTGGATTTTCAATCACAGAGTTTCTCAATATCTCAGTTGGATCCAAACTGTTGCTGAACTTTTTGCACAGTCATTGACATGACAAATGTGGAATATCAATTTATCATCTAGCAATTGAGACTGGCAATGTCTGATTAAGATCCAAACTGATTAATTGTCTGCTGAACAAAGTATTTGATATTCTGATCTGGGTCAAAACTGAACGCTCTAGATAACGTGACCCGAGTGCTCATTTATTGTATTAATGTCGTTTTTTACTTATCGTTATATATCTTGAGCTTATATAAAGATCTATGAAAATCATAATCGAAACGGATTCAGGACATATTTCAGCAGGCGGCTTTGATCTAGATCGCATTTTATGCTGACATTCATCATCAACCACTAATCAATTAAGCTGCCTTGCAAATTGTACGATATGGACCGGAAATGTTTATACACAACCCCTTTCTGCCTAAGACCCCCTCGGTGAAGAAGTAAGAAGCTTTAGGGGCCTGCAGGGCATAAATATCAATATTACGTAATCTAATTAGCCGCACTTGTCAAACAGGGTTGTGGTTTTAAACACAGGCTAGCAATTTGGCTACTTAAATATGCGATTACACGCCACGAGCCTTTTACCCTGTTTCTACTTCTGAAAATATGTGACCACTTAAAACAGGTTGAAAATACTTTCAGCCTGCTTTAAGCTTTTATCTGCTAAAATATAGAAAATATTTCTTATGATTTTTATTTGTGACAGTATGATATTGAAACTATTTTCTTCAGTATATGAAGGAATTAATTAAAGGCGTTAAAAGGCGTATTTATGGGGGAAAGGGTTACATCAAAACAAAAAAGCCAAGATCTTTAAAAAAAAAAAAGAAGAATATTGGACACTTCTAGCTCTTGTGGTTTTGTATAGATCTAGATGTGTATGCTGCTTTTTTAAAAAGGCTAGAGTCTACCATAAAACTCAAATTTAAATCTTAAATTAAAATTCATTTAGGCCTATCTAAAAGTTGTTTGAATTTTTTCTACAGAAATGACGAGTGTAAAACTACACCCAGAAATAAGAACGATAAAACTAGATCCAATCAAAATCGGATTTGGACTCAAGTAAGATCGCTCTATCAGATCGGGATCTAGAGAATCGCGATGATTAAATTAAGAAAGAAAAAACCGATCTAGATCTACCCATACAATATGTAGATCTAGTAATGAGACTTTTTTCATTAAGAATTTCTGTAGCGTTGAATTCCTAAACCGAGACGAACCAGCTAGAAAATGCTGATTTGTAAACAAGTTGGTAGATCTAAGCCAGTTCAACATTTAGGTCTAGATCAGCACAATATCGCACTGATTATCAGATTTTTTTTTATTGTAGATCTAGATCTAATAATTATAATCATCAATCAAGGTATTATGGAAGTCGCCATACTCTACTGTTAGCCATTTCACAGCATTGTTTTCCCAGATTCTATAGCTGGGAATTGGAACGGACATTTCTCTAAGCCGATTAACGATAGCTTCTGATCGTTTCTGGATCTACACGACCTTTCAAGTTTATCATAATCAATATGAATATACCATCTATTATCTTTTTTTTAACTGTATGCGACCTTGAATTAAGCTTACCGTTACCCTTACTGACGAAGTGTGAAATGTCCGTCCAAGTTACAGTGGTTGAGTGAAAGAGCCAATCAGCGTTTAGGCCTTTGTGTCGTCACAAAATGGATAAAAATCGAGGGTTCCGAATGATAGCTTTGCCAATATGGCGGCGCCCGTTCCAATTAGCGATAGCTTACCTGTATGCAGTAAATCGATCTTTTTCGTACCTTATCGATGAGTAATAATTGCAGGACCTTCATGAATGTTGCTTTTAGGATAAAATCTAGGATCTAAGACCATATTGTCATCAGCTGTCCGTTTTCCTTTAAAGTTCAGCCACCCATAATTATTCATAAAAATAATTTATTTGTTGCCTCTAATTTCGGACACCACAGTCAAAAGTATTTTCCATGTTTTCGGACACCATGTAACCATGAATGTATATAGATGTACGTTATTACGGTAAGGGGTATTCAGCATATTTTCAGGATCCAACTGTCTCTTAACTCCGTAATGCTTGTCAAAACAGTGTGCTTGGCCGTGCTTTTTATTAGCAAGATTGTCAATTTACGAGTGCTGGGAGATAAGCAACTACGTTATCTTAAATAAACACTGTCCACACCCAATGCTATTTTCCTACTGTATTAAACTATCACAGAGCTGCCACATTGTGCCTTCGTATGCCTATATTTGGCTTTCCTTAGCTACTGTTTTTATGGTCTCGCTTTTCTGTTCAATGAAGCGTAGACAGCCATGTAAGGTATGTTGATGCTAGACAAAACGTTGAAATGTGTTTAATGTCATAACCACCCCCAGATGGACAGGACAATCACTACATGTCTTCTGCATCAGTAGATGTCGGCATCTCATATGGATCCAAACTGTTTGCAAATGTAAGGAAGATACAAACTGTTTGACCATTGTGTTAGTCTCATCCGTGTCCATGTTGAAAGTGTGACCATGTCTGTATTATTAGATCATGTTTTCTGCACCGAAGTTTACTTACTGATTATTGTTATTTTACACATGAGTCTGCACTTGCCAAACAGAAATCCAAAACAGGTTTTCAAACTTGATTCAGCTAACTCAAACACATGCCGATTTTGCAGAATAAACTGATCTTACTTGCAAGGCAGACACTGCAAAAATACTGTCCACAGAAAATTAATTGTACCGTTTTCCTCAAAAGAGCAAAAAATTAAGGGAGCAGAATAAACCAGTAATATGGTCAGGGTTATAGATAAGGGGAGTATTGGAGTATTTACCCAATTAAAATTGTGGAAAAAGCAATTGTTTTTCACAACAAGGAGTAACAAAAAGCAAAGAAATGTAGCAAAAAGCAAAGAAAATTTGGAAACCTTATCAGAATATGAATAATACCCAATTACGAAAACTCCCAATACCCAATAAAAATTTAAAAAACCCAATTCTGTAAAATATCAAGGAGTAAATACCCAATTGCATCAAAACCTTATCTATTACCCTGTATGGTATATCCAAAGTTAAAGCATTTACCTTGTTTTGGGATCTGTTTCAGTCAAGCATCTAAATCTGGCAGTTGTCACTACATCTGGCTTGCTAAAATAGATGAAATGCTCAAGCAATTATTTTCAAGTATACTTTTTGAGATACGCTACAACAGAGAAGTCATGCATAAGATTGTTTGCCATGCTTGTTTGGCAGCTCTGGCCCCAAGGTTATAATGAGTTAGAGTTGAGTCGGAGACCATTCTCAATGATACCTCAGGTTTGAGATTTTTCTAGAGATTGTTTCCAAACATTAAATTGGTCAGATTTGAGCTTTTGCTAGCATAAGTTCAAATCTGACCAATCAAATGCTTGAGAACGATTCCAGACTCAGCTCAAACTCTTTGTTATTATAACCTTTGACCCAGAGCTTACTTTCTGTGGTTTCAGTGGCAGTGGGTTTTGTACCTGATTACTGCATGCACTTTCTCCATTTTCATCATCGGAACCAGTTCAGCCACAGATGGGAAAATACTTCTAATGTTTCTAAAGACAGCTAACATTTCTGTGTATTTATTGGCATTCAAGGTATTGAGATATATTTATAATTTCATTTATCCCCCATTATGAGAAATTCACAATTTTCTGGTTCTAGTTTTCCTATAAATCATAAGTGTGCAGAACCAGTGATTGTTCCAAAAATAATTGCTGTGGAATTCTGCAAGTACAATTCAATAACACAGCTCCTAGTTTTTGAGTACATGACAGACATTATACAAAAGATATGAATCAGTTATATGGAAATCAACTCTCATTATAACCTTTAATTTGCAGTATGGCAGATGAGAAATGCATAAATACAGATAAACTACCCAAACACACATACAATGCTGGTAGCATATCCAGGGCTGCCATTTCTCCGGATTTTTCCAAATTTTTCAGGGGTTATCCTAGCAGATAGTAGCTTAAAGCAGGCTGAAAGTAAAGCAGAATGCGCCTTAAGGCGCATTCTGCTTTACTTTCAACCTGATTGAAGTAATCACGCTTGAAAAATAGAAATTTAGGAAATCTTAGGATTTTTCCTTATCAATTTATGGAAGCTCTGCATATCTATGGCATGTTTGATAACAGAATTTGAATCAAAGACCAAATTTTATCTCTGTCAGAGTGAAACCAAGATTCAGTGATATGAATGGATAGGGAACAGTCAACACCAACAAATGCAAAGTAAACAATCTAGATTCTAGTAGTAAGGGGCTCTGATGCAGGACAAAATGGTAAAATCTGGTTATCCTCATACATTACATTCCCCCATTTCCATTCCATCGAACAAAATTATGATTAATAATTCGTATAGACACAATTTTTCTAGAGGGCGGGACTTGTGGATACCTTTTGCAAAGGAGGTGGGGCTTATGGATCTGCTCTGCGTGAATCTTTTTGTTCCATTGCTTCAGTAATGCCATTATGGCTGTTCCTTTCAGGGTACACATTATTCGTGTTAACAAGAGCACCGCAGTGCGGCAAAATACGCCCGTCATGGCCAGCGGCTGTCAAAGTCGTCCGGACTCAGGCCGACTGGAAAAAGTCACCCGGAGTGTAGGCCCGACTATTGATCTCAAAAAGACTATGCTGTAGTATTGCGATAGCTCAAGTACTATCCCGATAGTATTGCGATAGTCAAGAAACTATTGCAATACTATCACGATAGTTTTTCTACCAAATGTTTTCTCATAAACAAATGCTCTTTGGGCGTATTTACATACTTTGGATATATCACGGAATTTTGACAATAAAGGGGGCATAACTCTGCTAAAAATTGTTGCCAACATCTGAAATTTAACAAGAACCAAAATATTCACAGGTGCCTTCCTTGTATGATGAGAAAACTAAATATGAAATTTGGTTACAATAGACAAAATGTAAGTAAAATTATTATCAGGAAACAATATATTGTTAAAAAAATTGTGTGAAGGGGCATAACTCCGAAAATACAGAGTCAAACCAAAAACCCGTAATATATATTAAGTCACTTCATTCATTGTATCACCGTATCAAATTTGAAATCAATTGAATAAAAGATAAAAAAGTTCTGTTTTTTTTTTAAAAATGCCCATTTTTGACAATAAAGGGGCATAACTCTGCTAAAAATAGTCCCCAACGTCTGAAACGTGAACTCGTCTGAGCTATTGTGGTATGGAATATTTGTAGGAAGTTTAATCAAAATCGGTCAATAAATGAAGGTGAGAGAGCACTAAGAAGAAAAGTTAACGGCATAAGTGTGGCTTATTTTAAATTTTAAGTATGTAAAGGGGCATAACTCATAGAAAAATAATTTAACAGGAACCAAAATTCGCAGGTGCCTTCCCTGCATGATGAGAAAGCTAAATATGAAATTTGGTTACAATAGACAAAATGTAAGTAAAATTATGATCAGGAAACAATATATTGTTAAAAAAATTGTGTGAAGGGGCATAACTCTGAAAGTACGGAGTCAAACCAAAAACCCGTAATATATGTTAAGTAACTTCATTCAGTGTATCACCATATCAAATTTGAAATCAATTGAATAAAAAATAAAAAAGTTCTGTTTTTTTTAAAATGCCCATTTTTGACAATAAAGGGGCATAACTCTGCTAAAAATAGCCGCCAACGTCTGAAACGCGAACTCGTCCGAGCTATTGTGGTATGGAATATGTGTAGGAAGTTTAATCAAAATCGGTAAATAAATAAAGGTGAGAGAGCGCTAACAAGAAAAGTTAACGGACGGACGGACGTGCCACCGAAATGGGTTAGAGGGCCTTTTCTTTTGTTTGAATAACGGGCCACGGCCCCTTATTCTATTGTTACGGAATGAACTCTATTGTCTTCTTTTGTTATGTTTACCGTTATCTGGCCAGAAAAGGCCCTCTAACCCATTTCGGTTGTGCGGACGGACGTACGGACGGACGTACGGACAGAGCTGGGTATACCATAATACGACCGTCGATGACGGGCGTATAAAAACCTCTAATATGGATTAAACATAGATCTACATGCATACTAATAAAATGTTCATTCAATATTCGAAATTACAGCAAACATACTGTAAATATAAGAAATGAACTGAATTCTTTCTGCATTTAAAGTGAAATAAATGACAGAAAATGATTGGCTAATTCAATGAATCGTGCAAGCGATTCATGGTAAATTTGCTGATCATTTTGTCATTTATTTCACTCAAAAACCAAAAAAATTCAGTTCATTTCTTAAATAAATGCATGAAAAGTACTTTCAACATATACCTCCAGTATCAGTGGAAGCATGAGGCATGAAAATGAACAATTCTTAAAAGTTTGCAGACAGTAACGTCCAACAAGACTATAAAACAGCAGGGTCCAAGGTTATTAAACATTTGAGTTGAGTATAAGATCATTCTCAAGTATTTGTTTTGTCAGATTTGATCTATTGCTAGCAAAAAACAACCCTAAATAGTCGAAAATGGACCAGCCTTTATTGCCAACTGGAATTGTCCATTGGAAGTTTCAGGGGATAATGAGTTAAGAAGGATCTCAGACTCAACTGAAACACTTTATAACCTTAGACCTAGGAGAAGGTTTATCTCTGTCAGTATTGTTGGCTGCTTCTAAGGGTGTCTTGCTGCTTACCTGTCGTTCTTGGGGAATTCTGTGATGTAGACGGAATCCTGCAATACAGGTGATAAATGTTTTGATGTACAAGGATATTTACCCCATTACCCCATAAATATGCCTTTGATCGACTGTAATTTATATCTCCACTGAAGAAATCCACTATCATGAATATGTATCATATAAAATATTACCCCATAAATATGCCTTTGATCGACTGTAATTTATATCTCCACTGAAGTAATACACTATCATGAATATGTATCATACAAAATAATACCCCATAAATACGCCTTTGGTCGAATGTAATTTATATCTCCACTGAAGAAATCCACTATCATGAATATTAATCATACAAAATATTTTCTATGTTCTAGCAAATGGTAGCTTAAAACAGGCTGAAAGTAAAGCAGAAAGTGCATTCAGGCACATTCTGCTTTACTTTCGACATGCTGTAATTGGTTACCGATCTTCAAAACTAGAAACAGGCTATGGGGTAACGTGTTAAGAGTTTGAGTTGAGTCTGAGATCACTCAAGCATTTGATTGGTCAGATTTTGAGCTATTGCTAGCAAAAGCTCAAATCCTTGATAACAATCAAAGACTTAACTCAAAAGCTTTATAACCTTGGGGCCAGATGATCTTGATCATTAAAACATCAGCAATTATTTCTAAACACAATAGTCAAACCTCTCTATAACGACCACTAAATTGTGTTAATTTTCATATGGCTAAGGCAGCTGGCTGCTTAAAGCCAGGTGAACATAAAACAGAAAGCTCCGGAGGGAGCTTTCTGTCTATGTTCACCTTGCTTTAAGCTGTCACCTTTATTTTATACAATCAATCAGCCTTCTTTTTCGTGATGGTAATAGAGAGGTTTTTGACATTTCCTTATAAAGAAGAGCTTACAGTGTAAAAATATATTCTTTGCCCTTTAAACAATCTAAAAGCAATTTATCTGTTTTAGAAAATAACCTTTTACACGTTGTCACACAAATGATTCTAATATCAGTGACAGTTTAAGTTTGATTAGACGCTAAACTATCATTATTAAAGCTTCTAGTATAAGTCGACATACCCATATTTGAAATACGGGTATGTTCCACAAAACCTACTTCGAAGTTCGACTGTATGCCAATATGCAGAATACTAGGTAAACTGCTAAGGGTTCAATGTTATAAAGCTTTTGAGTTGAGTCTGAGATCGTTCTTAAGCATTTGATTGATCAGATCTGAACTTTACTTCACATTTAATTGGTCAGATATGAGCTATTGCTTAACAAATTTTTATTGGTCAGATTTGAATTTTTGCTTAACATCTGAAT
The DNA here is from genome assembly GCA_922989275.2 of Gari tellinella. Taxonomy (NCBI): domain Eukaryota; kingdom Metazoa; phylum Mollusca; class Bivalvia; order Cardiida; family Psammobiidae; genus Gari; species Gari tellinella. The sequence goes on along the minus strand of OV277857.1, from coordinate 40,156,816 downwards.
GGTCAGATTTGGACTTTTGCTAAGCAAAAGCTAAAATCTGACCAATCAAATGCTTGAGAAGAGTCTCAGACTCAATTCAAAAGCTTTATAACCTTGTGGCCAGGCCTTTTTTGCTACTTGATGCAATATGAGAAATACATTAAAACCTCTCTAATACAACCACTAAATTTGGTTCATTATCAGGTTTTTATGACAGGTGACTGCTTAAAGCAAGGTGACAGTAAAACAGAAAGCTCCTATTTTACTGTCATCTTGTTTTAAGCTGTCACCTGTCTTTTATATAATCAGCCTTCATTTTAGGGGTCGCTATAGAGAGATTTTACTGTACTTTACCTGGAATGTGTTACACTTGGCTAACTTGCAGTTATCTGATAGCTGTAGAGAATACACTGTCTCCCAGGAGGGCAAGGTCTGCACAGATAGTTGGCACTGGCCATTGACCGGGCTGGTCAACACAAGCTTCATATCCTGCAAGCTGAAACAACAGATTAACCAACAGTGTCAGTTGTTCTCCCTCTGGATAGTCTATACTTTCCAATAATCCATTAACTCAGAGCAATTTATACATATTTCTGCAAGCATGAGAGACTCAAACCATACACACTTCGCTCCATACTTTCCAATAATCCATTAACTCAGAGCAATTTATACATATTTCTGCAAGCATGAGAGACCCAAACCATACACACTTCGCTCCATACTTTCCAATAATCCATTAACTCAGAGCAATTTATACATATTTCTCCAAGCATGAGAGACCCAAACCATACACACTTCGCTCCATACTTTCAAATAATCCATTAACTCAGAGCAATTTATACATATTTCTGCAAGCATGAGAGACCCAAACCATACACACTTCGCTCCATACTTTCCAATAATCCATTAACTCAGAGCAATTTATACATATTTCTCCAAGCATGAGAGACCCAAACCATACACACTTCGCTCCATACTTTCAAATAATCCATTAACTCAGAGCAATTTATACATATTTCTCCAAGCATGAGAGACCCAAACCATACACAGATCGCTCCATACTTTCAAATAATCCATTAACTCAGAGCAATTTATACATATTTCTCCAAGCATGAGAGACCCAAACCATACACACTTCGCTCCATACTTTCAATAATCCATTAACTCAGAGCAATTTATTCATATTTCTCCAAGCATGAGAGGCCCAAACCATACCCGATTTCAAGGAAATAAGCTACAAAACCTGCAGTAGAACGTATCTAAAACAATGGACAAAGAGAAACTACCCAATACTCAACACAACTACTGTTGGGACAGAATATCTTTGATTATGCAAGGTTTTTTTTTATTTGGGCTAAGTTCTCTAATGAGCGGAAGCCATTTTTTTGGCCTTAGTTACATAAACAAAGCCCTACGTCACCAAAAAAAAATGACGTAGACATAATCTGCGCAAACATGTGTAATTTGTCAAGGAAAACTGTGTAAAACGTGTCACAAATGTAATAAAAGATATCACGTGACACCATCCCAAGGGTATAAATATACGAGTTTCAATCCGAAATTTCATACGCTCTGATGAGTTTCAATCTGGAACGAAACTTAAGTCAACGAAACTTACACACCTTTGCAAGAATTTCTGCAAGGAGCAATTAGCAAACCATCTTTTTGACCGTTTGTAATATATTCATACCTTGGATATTTCGGCTTTATTGCAGAATCTCCATAATTGGAGGAAATAATAATTATGTTTTAAGTATCCGTCAATTTAATCCATTACCCCATACATAATGCCTTTTTTACCCAATAAATTTATTCCTCCATTGAAGGAAATACTTCTAATTTATAGTCAATAATATCTATCATAAGAAATAAATCTGTAATCTAGCAGTTGGTAGCTTAAAGCGGGCTGAAAGTAAAGCAGAATGTGCCTTAAGGTGCATTTAGCTTTACCGGGAACCTGCTTTAAGTGGTGACCAGTCTTCAATACTAGAAACAGGCTATGGGGTAGAGGGTAAACATCCTTCCTTCTGAAAGATTGACGGACATGACCCCCCCCCCCCCCCCCCCCCCCCCCTCCCCGGCCGATTTTGGGCGGGCAGACACGAGCCCCTGCCTGTTTTGCGCGGGCGGACATAAGCCCCCCCTTGTCGGACAGATAATTAACTTATGTTTTGTTAATATTTTTAGCAAAAAATTATGTTTTTCTTCGGCTATAAATATTGCCTTGCTTGTTAATGATAATTCACCAATTATTAATTGTTTCATTTTTTATCATGATACATCTTAGGAAAAAGATAATTATGATAGATCTAATCATTTGTAATGTCAACTTGATTGCACAATAGTGACTAAAAAAGATAATCGTTGCCTATTAACGAATCAAACTGTCGGTAACACTTTGATGATACATGGAATTAATTGTTTAATTGACTCTTTTTACTGAAGAAACACCGGCAGTGAAGCGATTCACATATGAGGATACATACAGGAGAGACACCTTACAAGTGTGAAAAGTTATGTTATATGAAAAGGAGCTTAGCAAGACACATGCAGAATCATACTGAGGAGATGACTTACACATGTGATCTGTGTGAACAGTCATTCAACAGGAAAAGCAATTTAGGAATTCATATGAAGATACATACAGGAGAGACACTATACAAGTGTGGCATTTGTGAAAAGTTATTCAGTGCGAAAGGCACTTTAGACAGACACATGAGGATACATACAGGAGAGACACCTCACAAGTGTGATGTCTGTGAAAAGTCATTTAATGATAAAAGCAATTTAGTAGTACACATGAGGATACATACATGAGAGAGACCATACAAGTCACAAGTGTAACTACTATGGAAAGTCCTTTAACCCATTACCCCATAAATACGCATTTTTAGCTCACCTGAGCCAAAGGTGAGCTATTGGGATGGCACTGTGTCCGTCGTCGTGCATCGTCTGTTGTCCGTTGTCGTTAACAATTGCTTTAAATGACATCTCCTCCTATACCTCTGAACAGATTTCAACCAAACTTCACAGGAATGTTCCTTGGGCCAAGCTCTTTCAAATTTGTTCAAAGAATTAAAAACAATGAAGTGAAAAAATAATGAAATCTTAAAAAATCTTGTCAAAAACTGCAAAAGCCAGAGCTTAGATATTTGGCAAATAGCATCACCTACAGTACAGGTCCTCTATCAAGTTTGTTCAAATAATGCCCCTGGGGTCAAAATTGGCCCCGCCCCAGGGGTCACCGTTTTACATAGAGTTATATAGTGAAATTTTCAAACTTCTTCTCCTCTGATACTAATATGGCAAGAGCTCTGAAATTTGGTATGGTGACACTTCTGAATATCCTTTACACACTTTGTTCAAATAGTTCCGGTCTGTTGCATATATAGGTCACAGGAGCTAAAAATAGATTTTTTCTATAAAAACTTAAAAAATCTTCTCGTAAAAAACTATGTGAGCCAGAGCTTAGATGTTTGGCACATAGCATCACATACAGGTCCTCTATCACGTTTGTACAACTTATGCCCCTAGGGTCAAAATTGGCCCTGGGGGTCACAGTTTCAGTTAGAGTTATATAGTGAAATTTTCAAACCTCTGAAACTACTATGGCCAGAAATATGATATTTGGCATGGTGACACTTCTAACATCTTGTTACGTCTTTCATTTACTCCTCCACTGAAGATAATAGTTCCTATTTACACTGTCAAAAATAGAAATATTTTCTTTATCCTAGCAGATATTAGTTTAAAGCAGGCTGAAAGAAAAGCTGCTTTACTTTCAACCTGCTTTAAGTGGTCTCCTACCTTCAAAACTAGAAACAGGCTATGGAGTAATGGGTTAATAGGAAAAGCCATATGAAGGAACGTATAAAGATATGAATAGGAGAGACACCTTACAAGTGTGCACTATGTGACAAGTCATTTGTATATACCGGGTAAAGACAATTTCTGGAAACATATATCGGAGTCACCATCTAAGTATGACCAACTTGGAGGGTCATTTATTCTCACCTGAGGATACTGTACATAAGCTTATGGAATGGAATTTCAGTAAAAACTATATTATGCCTTCCAGGGTTCCAGATAAGAGGAAGTTATCTGAACTAATCCAACATTTTCTCACTCATACTAAAATAAATCCTATGGTGTTACTACTCATTAGAATCGTCTCTTCGAGACAGTTCTAATGAGTAGTAACTCCATACGGTTTAATGCATAAATAAAGATTTTAATTTTTTGAAATACTCCCCTTATCTGGATCCCTTTAATTTCCAGTCCACAATCTATTATATGTCATTATTGTTGTTATAATTATACTATGCTGTCTTCATAATCCTTCTTGCATTATAACATTTTCTATTTATCATTTCAAACCTAGAGCCCCTGTAGAGATTACTGATTACATATGAAAATTCATTGGTTTTTGTTGTCATATCAAAATGCAACAGTAGACTGGTTCAAAATGCCAGAATTAGAAGAGTCCAAATATACAATAAATACCAACAAGAGATATTTTAGGGTTGAAAGTGTTAAACATTCTGCATTGGGACAAATTGTATTCTGCTTGCATACATGTAACGACCAACATGCCAGTTGTCGTAATGTCAATGTCACAATCCAAAAATGCATATACCAGAAAGCAGCTTTGCAAATTAGGATTGTCACTATAACCTTTTACCCAATAGAAGCGACTTTTAGCGTATGTAATTTATTCCTCCCCTGAAGAAAAAAGTTCCAGTTTATAGCCTCATGAACAATTATCATAACAAATATTTTTATATAGCCTAGCAGATGGTAGTTTAAAGCAGGATGAAAGTAAAGCAGAATGTACCTTAAGGCACATTCTGCTTTACTTTCAACCTGCTTTAAGTGATCATCTGTATTTAATGTTATATACGGGTTATTGGGTAAAGGGTTAAGGTAACAGAGGGTGCACAAGAATCCTGGCAGATATCTTAAAATAGACTAGATCTAGTCAATTTTAACCCATTACCCCATAGCATGTTTCTAGTTTTGAAGAGAGGTGACCATCCAAAGCAGGCTGAAAGTAAAGTAGAATGTGCCTTAAAGCAAATTCTGCTTTACTTTCAGCCTGCTTTAAGCTACCAGCTGCTAGAATATAGAAAGTATATCTAATATTGAAAAATCACAATTGTATAAATTGGAACAATTTTCTTCAGTAGCAGAATAAATTAAAGGCGTAAAAGGCATATTTATGGGGTAATGGGTTAAATTGCAGTTTATAGTCGGATTTTAACAAATAAGTGCTTAAGAAAAAGGAATAGATCTAGATACAAAAATCTACTTAAATTGTTTTACACTCTGAATTTTGATGAAAATCGTATGGTTAAAATAAATGTCAAGACTTGAAGGCATTAGTTCATTAAAATTTTGTTTCGACACAACAAGCGGGTTAAAGGTGGGCGGTGAGAAGCCTCGTCAATTAACCCCATATGACGTCATGCTAATTTTGTGACGATGGCGGCAGATGACAAAGAAGAGGACCAGGTGGAGGGTTGTGTTCAGGCAGGGCTGCCATTTCTCAGGATTTTATTCTAGCAGATGGTAGCTTAACCCATTACCCCATAGCCTGTTTTAAGTTTTGAAGGAAGGTGACCACTTAACGCAGGTTGAAAGTAAAGCAGAATGTGCATTAAGGCGCATTCTGCTTTACTTTCAGCCTGCTCTAAGTTATCATCTTTTAGAATATAGAAAATATTTCTTATGAAACATGTTCTCGACTTAATAAAATGTACCTGTTTTGTTCAGATGAGGAATAAATTAGAGGCGTCAAAGGGCGTTTTTATGGGGTAATTGGTTAAAGAAGGCTAAAAGTAATACAAGAATGCGTCTTTGGGCGCATTCTGCTTTACTTTCAGCCTTCTTTAACAGGCCATGTGTCTTCAAACTAGAAATAACCTATGAGGTAAGGGGTTAAAGGTACAATTCGTAAAATTGCGCTTGCTGAAAAATTGAAAACATGGAAATCTTAGGATTTTTCATGATCAACTTATGGCAGCCCTGTTCAGGGAAAACTATTATTTGTTTACTTATGAACTCTTAAACTTGGATCTCCTTCAGATAAGAGAAGCTTATAAACGATTAAAGTAAGGGGGTCCCCTAATGCCAAGTATGGGTGTGCGGTATTACCGATATACAGGTATATTGTGATACGGTTGAAAACAATACGCTGTACAGGTACAGTTGGAGAAAATTTTAGCATTTTTGCAATACAGTTTGGATCCTGATTTGATGAAGAGACAGTCAAAATTGGATATGGATCAAAACTATTTGCTTATCATGCTATTAATTATACCATTTACATGCTTAGAAATATCTTGGAGCAATGCGATTGACACATCTATAACAAAATTGAATCCTATTAGTCATTGTGACAGCTTAAAGCAAGGTGATCGAAAGGAGCATTTCTGTTTTACAGTCACCTTGCTTTAAGCAGTCACTTGTCATATACACCTAATAATAAACACAATTTACTGAATGTAATAGATAGGTTTTACTGTATTTTCAGAAGCAACCTATTGCATTATTTCTTGTCTCCTTTAGATTGGCTTGTTTCTACTACAGTGCTCCCTCCCTACAACGGCCCTTCAAACAATGAGTCCCTCCTTACAACATCCCATTGCTGCTGTTCGCCCAAACAAGACATTTTTGTCCAACCTTTTCATGACTGCAATACCGTCTGCCTACTTTTGCTGTCTGCTGTTTTTCTTAAAGTTACATATAAGTGGACATTTAGATAGAATAAATATAATGACGAGTAGCAAACAGCTTGAATCCAGATCAAACACAGCGTAACAAGACACAGGTCAGAGACCACTAAATCTGTATCATGTCTCAAGCACACCAAAGTTTACCTGTTATTCTGTGAAGTATTTGTTTCTAGCAGACACAGGTCAGAGACCACTAAATCTGTATCATGTCTCAAGCACACCAAAGTTTACCTGTTATTCTGTGAAGTATTTGTTTCTAGCAGACATAGGTCAGAGACCACTAAATCTGTATCATGTCTCAAGCACACCAAAGTTTACCTGTTATTCTGTGAAGTATTTGTTTCTAGCAAACATAGGTCAGAGACCACTAAATCTGTATCATGTCTCAAGCACACCAAAGTTTACCTGTTATTCTGTGAAGTATTTGTTTCTAGCAGACATAGGTCAGAGACCACTAAATCTGTATCATGTCTCAAGCACACCAAAGTTTACCTGTTATTCTGTGAAGTATTTGTTTCTAGCAGACACAGGTCAGAGACCACTAAATCTGTATCATGTCTCAAGCACACCAAAGTTTACCTGTTATTCTGTGAAGTATTTGTTTCTAGCAGACATAGGTCAGAGACCACTAAATCTGTATCATGTCTCAAGCACACCAAAGTTTACCTGTTATACTGTGAAGTATTTGTTTCTAGCAGACATAGGTCAGAGACCACTAAATCTGTATCATGTCTCAAGCACACCAAAGTTTACCTGTTATTCTGTGAAGTATTTGTTTCTAGCAGACACAGGTCAGAGACCACTAAATCTGTATCATGTTTCAAGCACACCAAAGTTTACCTGTTATTCTGTGAAGTATTTGTTTCTAGCAGACACAGGTCAGAGACAACTAAATCTGTATCATGTCTCAAGCACACCAAAGTTTCTGTATCCCACATGCTCAAATGGTGCTGAAAATATACAGACGTGACAACTTTTTACCCTTCCAAGTACAGTAGAACCTCTCAGGGCTACAGATCCAACATTTTCTCCCTCATTTCAGCAACAAATCCTATGGTGTTACTACTCATTAGAAGCGTCTCAAAGAGATGATTCTCATGAGTAGTGACAACATAGGGTTTAATGCAGAAATAAAAAATTTAATTTTTGAAATACTCTCCTTATCTGGAGCTTGACCTCTCTATAATGACCACAAAATTACATTTTTTTCTTGTTTCAGGCAGGAGGCTGCTTAATGCAAGGTGAAAGTAAAACAGAAAGGTCATTCAGGAGCTTTCTGGTTCACTTTCACATTGCTTTAAGCTGCCACCTGTTTTTCATATCATCAATTATTATTTTTAAGGGTCGTAATATGGAGGTTTTACTGCCTGTTTATCGACAAGATGAAATCACACCAAATTCTAATTTCTGGTTCACTTTAGCCGTTTTCCTCGTGGTTTTTATTCAGTGTAAAGACAGAGGGTGTTTAAAGCATCTGTAGGAGCTTTCTTCTTTACTTTCAGCCAACTTTAATTAGTCTGGATGTTGGAAAAAGAATTTGTGCAACACCTTTATCAGGCCAGGGTAAAAACAAAGAAAAGGATTTTCTATGTGTGGTAGGTTAAGCTATGAAAAGGCATTCCATAAGCAAAATTTGAATTTTAAAACTTTCATAAGCTATAGAACAATACATGTACATGATAAATCTTAATGCCAAAATCAACACATAACATTTATTATAAGATCAAGAATTCTGCAGAATTTAAATGTCTTGCCTTGCTTATCTCCACTTTGCCCATCAGTCCACACATTTAGACTGGGTACACAGGTATTCCAAGTTTGCTTTGTTTCTTATTATACTTTTTATCCCATTACCCCATAAATATGCCTTTTTAGGCCTTTGTTTTATAGATCCATTGATGAAAATAGTTCCAATTTATACAATTATGAATATGTATCAGAAGATATATGTTTCTATATTCTAGCAGATGGTAGCTTAAAGCGCGCTGAAAGTAAAAATAGAATGTGCCTTAAGGCACATTCTGCTTACTTTCAACCTGCTTTAAATGATCCCCTATCTCCAAAACTAGAAACAGGCTATGAGGTAATGGGTAGCAAAAGAGCTAAAAAAAGAAGCAGCCTTGGAGCTAAACCCAAAAGTTTGACGCTGACGATGGAAAAATATCACCTTAGTTTCCTTTTCACTCATTCGTGATGGCGAGACAATAATTCAGGGATCCAGATAAGACGGAGTAAACTGAACAAATGAACATTTTCTCACTTATTTCAGGACCATATCCTATGGTGTTACTACTCATTAGAATCGTCTCGCAGAGACGATTCTAATGAGTAGTACCACCATAGTGTTTAATACAGGAATAAAGATTTTGACTTTTCAGAATACTTCCCTTATCTGGAACTCTGTAATTGTTTATGCAAATTTAAACAATATAGTATTACAGGAATAGAAATGATTACCTGACTTATCAGTTACTTACATTGGAGTCTAATAGGAATAAGTAATGACCATCAGTTGTCCCCGTTCCTCGCACAAAGTGAGCCCCTGTAACAAGTATGAGTCATGCATGAACAAGGGCCCAAATAAGTACATGTACATGTATTTTAAAAACTAAAATATGAATTTTTTAATAAAATTGTAAATATTGATAACGTGTCTGTTCTCCTTTCTCGTATCTACTGCTTTTATTAGTGTAGATCCAGTGTGATTATCACGATCTTTGAAGTATTACACAAACCTTCAAAAGTACACCGTGTACATGTTGCACATGTCTGGGATAAATAAATAAATTTACAATAAAATAGGTGCAGCGGCGTTATGCCTACTTTATTTCAATAAAAACTGTAATATATAGACTTCGACGATCTTGATGTACAAAGTATATGTCGCAGGCCATATTGGAATCTAGGCAGATCCGGGATCTGCCTAGGTCATATTGAAATTCTGATATGGCCTAGGCAAATTCTTGATCTTGTCTAGGCCATATTAGAATTCCATTATGGCTAGGCAGATCCGGAATCTGCCTAGGCCTAAGAATCTAGTTATTTAAGTAGTAACATAGGTTTCATTTTAATAATTCTTGGTTGCTTAAGTAATAACAGGTATATTTAAACACTTCTTGGTTATTTAAGTTAACAACATAGGTATTTTCAAACAATTCTAGCATTAGAATCTAGTTGTTTCAGGAATAACATTATAGACAGTTTTTAACAATTCTAGCATTATCAAATCCATGATTATTTATAAGTCTTTTTCTTTATAGTTTTCTGTCTTTTTTAAATTTAGTTTACTTTTAAAATTTAGTTTGACATAAGTAGGTGTGGAATACAATCAAAAGTGAATGGTTAGTTGGTATAAAACCACTACTCTACCACTACTTTAATGGTTAGTTGGTATAAAACCACTACTCTACCACTACTTTAATCTTCTTTTCAAAACCAAACTAGAACTTGTTTTTGAGAAAAACACAATCATGTCTCCCCCTGGTACCCCGCCCCAGCACCCATAAGAGGAATAAATTCACCCCCTGGCAACCTCCACCCTGGCACCTATAAGAGGAATAAATTCATATGTCAAAATACTGACATTGTAAATTGTAAGCAATTTATTTTCAGATTAAAATAATCTGCCATAATTGTTGCAGCCCATATGCCTATCTACATGACCATCCTCACATATATAGAGAATATTTGGTGACTACAGCTTTGAATGATAAATGTTATCTGGCAAGGCGGATGAATATCTCTGGTGAGCCGCATTTCTCATTCAAAGCTAGGAACCAAATATTCTATTTATCCATGTCACAATAGTAAAATAAATAGAGAATGCTTTTTTTCATAGCTAGAATCATTTTTGGTCTATATAAGATTCTCACTAAAGAACTATGTTACTCTTGGAAAGGGCGCTATTATAGATGACGTCAGTGACGTCACACCCTAGTTACGTTGAAAAGAAATAAAATTATAGAGGTATCTCAGCAAGCGACTGGAGGCGCGTACTCTATAACGCTTTGGTTGCATTGAATTGTTCGAATAGACGTCGTTACACGTCGGATTCTGTTGAAAGAGTTTTAGAATACCGTTCATAACAGCGGGAAAAATAAGCGTCTCGGTGGGAAAAAATAGTTCCGGTGCGGCTACAGGTCATGTGACCAACTGACATAATAACATCGGTCATGTGACCAACTAGCATAATAAAGCAAAGTTTATCTGTCACCCCTTTATCCGTCAGGAAAATAGGCACGTGACAGGATAAAGCTGGTTCATATGTAAAAGTTTGAATGAAAACTCTTACATAGATAGGAGGAGTTAGCTGCACAAGACTGTTTCGCTATATAATCTATATAAGGAAAAACTCCAAAGGGCCCTAACTTCTGTCAAAATTGTTGGGAGTCAAAATTCCAAACCATATGACCATCCTCACATATAGCTGGTACATGTGTAAAAGTTTGAAGTAAATCCCTCAAATAGTGTAGGAGGAGTTAGCTGCACAAGAATTTTTCGCTATATACTCTATATAAGGAAAAACTACAAAGGGCCATAACTTCTGTCAAAATTGTTGCAGCCAAAAATCCAAACAAGTTTGAAGTTAATCCCTCAAATAGTGTAGGAGGAGTTAGCTGCACAAGAATTTTTCGCTATATACTCTATATAAGGAAAAACTACAAAGGGCCATAACTTCTGTCAAAATTGTTGCAGCCAAAAATCTAAACCACATGACCATCCTCACATATAGCTGGTACATGTGTAAAAGTTTGTAGTAAATCCCTCAAATAGTATAGGAGGAGTTAGCTGCACAAGAATTTTTCGCTATATACTCTATATAAGGAAAAACTACAAAGGGCCATAACTTCTGTCAAAATTGTTCCAGCCAAAATTCCAAACCACATGACCATCCTCACATATAGCTGGTTCATTTGTTAAAGTTTGAAGTAAATCCCTCAAACAGTGTAGGAGAAGTTAGCTGCACAAGAATTTTAACAGACAGACGGACAGACGCGCCACTAAAGTGGGTTAGAGGGCCAGATAACGGTAAAGATAACAAAAGAAGACAATAGAGTTCATTCCGTAACAATACACTACGGGGCCATGGCCCGTTATTCAAACAAAAGAAAATAACAAAAGAAAAGGCCCTCTTACCCACTTCATGTGGCACGGACAGACGGACGGACAGACAGAAAGCACAACACCAATATGTCTCCCTCCCCTAAAGGGGGGAGACATAACTAGATACTTAAATGACCGTTATCTGGCTAAGCTAGAAAGGTGTGAAGTACAATTGTTAAAGGAAATGGTTTGTTGTTATAAAGACGCTACTTTTGTCTCCTTCCAAAACCTAACTAATTGCTTAAAATATACCATTTTTTAGAATTATCCATACACTGTTATTTTACAATATTCACGTAGTACTGTAGCTACCCATAGTTTTTACTGTTTAGTTTCTTGAAGAAGACAAAAAGGAGTAGAACCAATGACCAAGGCAGGATGTGGTAAACTGGCTTTTATTCAACTGTAGTAATTGGGGGTCTGGGTTTTATCGTCTATTGCCAACCGGAAGTGTAGTCGGGCAAGCGCACTGAATGCTCGTGCTGCACGACCACCAATTATCATACCATTGCTTCACTCCGACACCAGACACCGACCAGAACACAGCTTATACTCAGCTTGGGATTTGCTTCACAGCCTAACCTACTTCCACTAGCGCAGAGCTCGGAACTTAGGTAAGTTCCACTATAGTAAAACTACTATAATGGCGCTGCGAGCATTCGAATTCTGTGCATTTAAGGTTTAATTAAACGCGTTTTTAAGGACTCGTTTCAACTTTTTCATGACTTTCTGTTTACACCGGAAACTCATATTTTTCGGTATGTTGATAGATTCGCCCAGAGTGCATTCGAGTGCATACTCTAGTGCTTGCTCTCGAGTGAATCCATACCGAGTTTAATCCATACCGAGTTTAAGGTTTTTTCAAATTCATTTATCATTGTCAATTATTATTCAGTGGAAGATAAAAAGCTGAAAATGGGCTGTACGTTAAGTTTCGGTATTGGTAGAACCAAATTTGGTGAGAAGAGAATTCAATTACTCTTAAGCCAATTTGTGTTGTAACCAAAACCGAAGCTTGACATTTGTTCGGAGTCGTTAGAGTCAAACAATTTTTTTTTGTTTTTGTTTTTTGAACCAGACTGTGATTCTGTACTGTGATTTGAATTTGCTAGCGACAGTGTTGGCAAAGCAGTATACATGTATGCTGTAAGTATCTCTGATGAGAGTCTGTTTGGTTCGCACGGTATTGTGAAGTTTTCACACTTGTTGTAACTTAGCTGTGAGTTGCTAGAATCTGTTTTCCCCACTAATTTGTTTAGTCATCTTTTATTTGTTTTGTTGAACATAAAACGGCGGTGCAAATTACCCAAAGCCCAAACCACGAACCATTGTAATTTTATTAGGACCTAGTTGTTGTGGCATTTATTACAAATAACCCAAAGCCACGAACTGCAAACATCAAACCCAATTTTGATCTTAATTCTTATTTTCATCCAGATGTAATGTGGCACGAATAACCCAAGCCACAAACTGCCAAAACACAAACTACAAAACCACTTCAATATTACTAAAACTTATGATCTTTGTATCAACTATACAAATTCGTATGTCTTTTTAGTTTAATCATTTCAATAGTGCTTGGAAATTTTGTCATTCAATTTAACAAGCATCCTCAAGTATTTATAAATTCCAAAAACACTACTTCCAATTCCGAAAAAAATAAAAAAATATGGTGAGGGGGAAGTAGTAGTAGAACGCGATAAACTATAGATCATTAATGGGTATAGCAAAGTTTAATATAGTGGGAATATGTAGATTGACTGCAACTGGGCGGCTATTACAACAGAGTGGTTCTCAATACTGGATGAGGTTGAGGTTAATAAGTCTCTCTTAGTCTGATAGATAACAGTTCAAATCCTAGCGAGCTTCCATTTTTGAGCCACTTCGACCTAGTAATTATGATGGATTGCCCTGCTCTTTGGGAAAATTATTCAATCATGATCCACTTCGACCTAGTAATCATGACGGATTGCCCTTCTCTTTGGGAAAAGTATTCAATCATGATCCACTTCGACCTAGTAATCATGACGGATGGCCCTGCTCTTTGGGATAAGTATTCAATCATGATGTCAGGTTGAGCCTTGGCTGTAAGGAATTGGTTTGTCTCAGCACAAAGGATCAGGCAAATGAACAAGTTAACTTCCCAACCACATTGGTTTTTGCTAGGGTTGTCATTGATACATGTAGGAAAAGTGTTCCATTAATAAATCATAATTTATATATTTCTTACATCTATTATTCGCATCCTACCTTTCTTTTTAATGATCTATTATTCAAGAACAAAGGTTTAATCAAATAAAAACGGAACTCATTGAATGATTGATAAATCATTTACTTGATACCAAGAGCATGATAGTAAGACATTACTCTGATTATAGTGATAGTTGACTCCTTTCATTATTTTATGTTTTAGCAACACATTTTTATTGTTCAAGGGGTAAGGTTATCACATGGTTTACATTGTACATTTATGTTTAGCACAGGTAAAAGCAGTTAGTGTTTTGATACCAGGCACTTGATACACATGTGTATCTAACGTCAAAGTGTTTCAATAGTAATCCTACTAATTCAATAACATCTTTGCATGGTTGTTTCAATGACGGCTCTAGTGTTTGCTACATCGAGGCTGACGTCTTTCTAATTCAAATCTTCCTCAACTTTGTCCCTCAGAGTAAATACTTAATGCTTGTCCATACGGCATTGGGATTTCAATTTGATTGTTTTTTGGGCGTCTAGTCTAGTTAATCTTTGTACACGGCTTTAATCTGTGTTTTTCCTTGTTTTTGGCATTATTTGTCTGCAAGCTTACAAATTACCCAAATCCTACCCAAAACCTGAACCCAAACCCACAAACCACAAAACGTGTGACTTGTTGGTTCCGTATTTTTAGCAAAAAGCCATAGATATCAAAGGTTGTGTTAATTTAATAAGTATTTGCAACAACGAAGGAACTAGCAAATCTCCCTGGGGTAGGGGAGAAGTCAGTTGAAAATATATTTACTTTTGATTTGGCTTTAGCAGCAGCTTGCATTATATCACTTAACAAAATACAGTGAGTGTACTTGGGTTGTCTTTGACTGATACGCTATTGCAACGAATCAATTTCTCAGTGCTGGGGGATGAGACCAGTATCAAATTTAACTGAAAATAATAGTAATTCTAGGTTATTTAACAGCCTCTATGTACGCAATATTTGGGAGGGAGAGGAAAGAGAAGCATTGAGATAATTCTAGTCTCATAGAAAAATAACCTCACCTCAGTAGCTTGAAATCATGTTATCACATGGCATACTTCAGGGTTTAGTACAGATATCTCAGATTAGTATGATCTGCATATTTTACCCAGAGAAAGAAGAGGTCTCTGAAACTATTCTGAGCTCCAAATAAGAGCTGGCACCTGTATTAACTTTAGTGGTATGTCATTCTGGGCAAATCAAGGTGATAACTCAAGCTACAGTTGTACCTACATTCGTGCTGTTCCTGCACAAACCCAAACAGTAGTGCAAGATAGGTACAACTAGCACATGTAAACTAATCATAAATGCAAGGGTAGTTCTTTTGTCAGTATTTGCGGATGTATTTGGATCAGAATTAATTGGGGGAGAGGGGAATGACATAAATATATGATCTGTAGCATCCCCAAGTTTTGACAAGACCTATGCTTGACAAAGCTCTTTTCACTCAGCATGGAGTTGACTCAGTCTTCTTCGGCGAGTGTCGGTAATGAAGGGGTTTGTCCTGGCAGTCCCTTCGCATACACATGTGCAATAAAATGGTTTTAAAACGCTGTTGTCGGGTCTGAATAGAAAGTTAGGTTACACTATGTAATCAATGATTGCTGATAGCCGGAGTTAGGAGACATAGTTGTAGTGACTTTGTTTAATGGTTAAAATCCTTGTCTATATCAAAACGTGCTCTCGGTTAAAATTATACTTAAGTTGAACCCTATGTTGATTTCAGGGAAATATTTCAGCATGTTTAGTGTTTATTTAATAGGGATGTCATCATGTTTTATTCTGAGTATTGTGTATTTTACATAGTTGTTATGCAAGTGGTGCACTTTTTATGCAGCGATATACATCAAGTTATATACATCACAAACGGTCTGAACCCTGATCTTAGTCTTTTAACCAGATTCCATATTTTAATGGGATTCTTTTAATATATTTATTCATGGTTCTCATACGACTAGGATCAGTTACTAATACTATAAGCCTTAACGTTTATCTTAGTCTAGGTATTATAAGTCGTTTCTGTAGATATGTGTTATTCTAGTTCAGGTTGTCATGACTATCACTCTGCCAAGAGAGTAGTTGTGTTTCCTTACAAATGCTTTTGTTCATGACAAGTTTTTTTAAGTGAACTTTTGTGTTTGTTTGGTATTTGTAACCTAGTTTTCTGATTCATTTTTTGAGACCTATGACAGCAGCTGTATAACACACTAGGGACCCTTCAAATGGGAAGGGGAAGAGTGTGTGCCAGTTGTCCAGCAGTTCTCTAGGGACCTAATCCTTTTATTTGTTTTAGAGTCTGACTCAGTAGTCTTGTCCTCGTTGCCAGATGGATATTTCCATTTGGTAGCTGGGGGAGGAATTCTCATTTGTTTGCTGTCACTGGAGGGAGGGAATTTGTCTGGGGTCCGATCAGGAAAAGTCTTTCAAAGATCTAAAAGGGCATATATACCCTAGTTTTGTTGCCTCCCGCCAGTGTAGGCAGTTTTGAGTTTAGGCTCAGGATGCAAGATCCTGTGAGGTGCTTGGACATTTTAAGAGTATTTTAATATCAATGGATTGTTTAATATCCTATGAGTTTTATATTGATATTGTTTTAGTATTTTAAAGTCTAAATTCCAATTGGACATTAGCACCGTGGCTCCATAGATCAGTGCAATATTATGTTCTTATTAAACCAATTTCTGTAGCCCGGTGCAAATCCTAAAAGAAAGAAATGTTC
Source organism: Gari tellinella (assembly GCA_922989275.2). NCBI lineage: Eukaryota > Metazoa > Mollusca > Bivalvia > Cardiida > Psammobiidae > Gari > Gari tellinella. The sequence continues at coordinate 40,140,048 of OV277857.1, read as the reverse complement.
AAAATGGGAAGGGGAGGAGTGTAGTAATTGGGGGTCTGGGTTTTATCGTCTATTGCCAACCGGAAGTGTAGTCGGGCAAGCGCACTGAATGCTCGTGCTGCACGACCACCAATTATCATACCATTGCTTCACTCCGACACCAGACACCGACCAGAACACAGCTTATACTCAGCTTGGGATTTGCTTCACAGCCTAACCTACTTCCACTAGCGCAGAGCTCGGAACTTAGGTAAGTTCCACTATAGTAAAACTACTATACAACCAACGTTTCGTCTAATCAATAGACTTCTTCAGGGTTACATATAAAATTATCACAAATATCAATCACTGAAGTACACTGTTTTGGGTGCAGCAAGTCACTTGACTAAAATGGGTGTTTTACTAAAAATAGAATCTCTATTGTTCAAACTGTGACAATGACATCATGATGAGATCAAGATGACGTCATTATGACGTCATATTGAAGTATGATGACGTTTGGTATTGCTATGGTGATGAGGCTTATTTAGAAGTAGGTGCATTCATTACTTGCAAGTCAATTTGTATCAATTTTCATAAAATAAACACCACATAATTAGGATAAGTTTGTGTCCATAATGTTTGTAGAGTTTGGAGACATCTCATCAAGAACAGTTTATGGCTAATTTGGAGGAACCTTTCCTCTCATATTGGTAGCCTCTCTTTGTGAAGATCTTGTCTGGCTGGCTTAATTCAGTTTGGTGTGCCTGTCTGTCCTTTTGGGGTGGATGGTTTTTCTTGGCTGAATAGTTCTAGGTGTTAGTTGGATGCTGGGGTATCTTCTTGAGGTCTTGATTCTTTGCTGTTTGACTGTCTGGTTGTTGCTGTTTATGATTGATGAAGGATGATTTTCCAATTTTTTGACATGTATTTGTTGATCTGTATAACTTCTGTTGTTAATTTCTAGTTGATATATCTGGAGCCTGAATCTTCTTTGTGATCTGTGATGTAGACTGTTCTGGCAGTGTTGTCATATAGTTGACCGGTGACCAAGTAGAAAAATCAGTTTGGTGTCTGTATACTGAAATTTTGATGACTGTGGTGTGGCAGTGATCCTTTCCCAAGGAGTCTGTGGTGCCTGCTCAGATGGATCCTTACTGGATGCTTGGAGGGTAGAAGTTAATCTTGGATTCCCTCCCACACCTGGTTTGTTGACTTGGTGGTGTTCCTGCCGAGGCCAGATCCTGGTGGATGCTATGTTCTACTCGAGCAAAATGAAGAAGACAAAAAGGAGTAGAACCAATGACCAAGGCAGGATGTGGTAAACTGGCTTTTATTCAACCAACGTTTCGTCTAATCAATAGACTTCTTCAGGGTTACATATATCATGTTTAGTTTTTTGTTTAAAACCTAGGTCCTTTGAACATAAACAACTAGATTCTAATATGGCCTACGACATATATATATTGTGACATTTATGGAAAAACAACAGGTATGCTACTAATACTCGCTATATAGTTAAAATGACTGATGCCCAATGTAACACTTCCAAAACTCACACCTCATATGACTGGTCTCGATACCTCGAAATTTCGTTAGTTAGAACGACTGTCCAGACTGTATGTATGTCTGCATCAAACACTACAGTGCGACTTTCAATAAGAATCATCTCTTCGAGAGGATTTTAATAGATAGTCTTACAACAGAGTTTGGTGCATTTGAGACAATTCTAATGAGTAGTCATGCCATATGGCTTGGTGCATTCTAGATGATTCTAATGGGTAGTCACAGTCAGTAGACTTTATCTAAAGGAGCGCCCAATGTTATTGCATAATATTTGCCCTCCATTAAATTGCCACCATTATTTACAACTTCTAACTTACGTCGAACTTCAATATCTCGAACAGGTTTAACTAGAATTATCCGATAGATCGACATATGAACTGCATTATGTCATGCTCGGTTAAGTCGACATACCCATATTTCAAAGTTAAAACGTGGCTTAGCCACATTTTAACTTTGAAATACAGGTATGTTCGACACAACCAACGTCGAGATATCGAAGTTCGACTTTAACCACAATGTAAGAGGCTGCTTAACAATTACAGTATAATTTCAGTCTGCTTAATTCTTTCCTCCCTGTAACCCAAAATGGACAATTCTAGTTGGAATTTAGTCTAGTCCAATTTTGACTTTTTACGGTTGATTTTTACAAAATATGCTGAAATGACAAACAGTGTAGACCCTGATCAGAGAGCTCCTTAAGAAGCCCTCTGATCAGGGTCTACACTGTTTGCATAGAACATGATTGTGTACTCCTCACAGGTACGCTGTTTGCAAATGGAGCATATATGCGTGACCAAGGTTCAAAGAGTTAAAGCAATCTGAAAGTAAAGCAAAAGGCTTCACAACAAGAAACAGGCTATTTGGTAATGAAATAATACTACAACCTTAGTTGCACTTACCACTGAACAAGAAACTCTCAAGGGCATCTTCAAGTTCAATGGAACCATGACGGAAATTCCACTTGCTCAATATACACTCACCAGCTCCCTGAAAACATGTTTGATACTATGTCATGGGGATATAGGACCTTTAAACAAGAGCCATATGCGGCCCTAAATTGCTCATCAGAAACAGTTGATGTAAATGTAAAATATATTGAAAAGCTGAGAAATTATGACGATATGACTGTGCCATTTACTGAGTAGCTGAAGATGTGTGCCAAAATCTAAGCTCAGGGTCTATTTTTAAACCAGATATGCAACAGACCAAAACAACTTGAACATTATTGGTAAAATACCTCTAGAAGTTTCACCGTGCCAAGTATCTCAAAGCTCTGGTCACATTAGTTTCAGAGAAAATGATGTTTGATGCTATGTAATTTTGTGACCCCTGGGGCGGGGTCATTTTTTACTCCAGGGAAGTAATTTGAACAAGCACCTTAGAGCTGACATCATCTGCCGCAGCGATTGTCGAGAAGAAATTGGCAAACTTTATTGTGGGAGGTATAGGCAAAAGGTGATCACCTGTCTTGAAAGATCAACATTCAAAAACTGTTTACAAAGTTTTATAGAAATCCATTCAATTTAGTATACGTAATATAGAGGAGTGTCTCACCAGTATGTAGATATAGTCCCCACGTATTATCATGTCATTCACTGTGCTGTGTTGATCTGCCGTACTTCCAATACAGATCTTCTCTTTTATGGCCTCAGCAAGGTTTCCACCCCCTAAAATATCAGTATTAGTGCATTACTGCATAATTTAAAGACAGGTGCATTCTGCTTTACTTTCAGTCTGCTTTAAGTGGTCATCTGCTAAGATACAGAATATATTTCTTATGGTGCAAATACATAACTGTATAAATTGTAATTATTTTCTTCAATAGAGATTTAAATTAGGGTGTAATTTATGGAGTAATGGGTTAAACAATTTTTGTAAGGTTTATAATATAATTACATTGGGTTTTAGGTTCAGGAATTTCTCAGTAGGGACAATTTTCGTCAGTGTAGAAATCATTAGAAGTGTAACCAGAAATGAGTGCCAAAGCCACCTAATGCTTGTCTGCTTGAAATTTAAGTTTAAAAACATATTGTATCCAAAACAAATCAATTTTCAGTTTAGAAAGATTATTAAATGAATGATGAGTCTTAGTCAAGTTGTATAAACTTTAAAACAACCTGTCCAAAAAACTTTAACCTGGTGATTTGAGGTCAAAACAATTAAGTTCAAAACATGTCAAAATTGTAATAAATTAAAATAATTTTTAATTCCAACTTCATAGCCTAAATGTTCCCAAATAAAGCTCCATACATAATTTCAGCACTCTAGCACAAGTATTAAACTTTAAAACAACACGTCCAAAAAACTTTAACCTGGTGATTGTAGTTACAAAACCAAAGTCAAAAACATGTTAAAAATTGACAAATATTGAAATTGTTTTTAAATTCCAACTTCATAAAATCAATGTTTGACCCCAAATGAACCTCCATACAAAATTTCAGCCCCCTAGCACATGTATTAAACTATAAAACAACCCCTCCAAAAAATTAAACCTGGGCCCGTATTCTGAAACACTCTTAGATAACTTTTACTCTAAGTAAATCAATATTCTCTTAGTTTTCGGCAATTTAGTCTAAGTATTTGATGATATACTCTTAGAAAGTGAAAAAAACTAAGATAATTCTAAACTCGACAGATTTCACTAAGTATAACGATATACTCTTAGAAAATCAATATAGTCTTAGTTTTCGGCCATTTCAACTAAGTATTTGGGGATTCCCTCTTAGAAAGATGAAAAAAACTAAGAAAATTCTCAACTCGCCAAATTTACTATAGAATTTTCTCAAAACTTTAGAAAACTGTGACCCTCTCTTAACTTTTTAGAATTTTCTAGGATTAGACCACGAACGTTTATTAAGCAGTCATAACAGGTAGAATAGATAATTTATTGAATAAAAATCGTTTATAGACCTATAGATACGTTTAGCGGATGTTTTTGAGCCGACGTTTGTGTTTGAGTGGCTTCGTGAAATTGGGTCAAAGTCTGGGTGGGGTAACGTCATTACAAAGGACTGGGATTACTGTTTAAGAAATTATTACATACGGTCTTCATCGCGAAAACGTGGAAAAGATCAATATCTATTCAAAGTCTATATTTTTAATAATAAATGACCACTGTATGTACCAAAACTAGCGTAAATACATAATTAGGTTCACAATTATAATAATTAACTAACAAGCCAAATTTCAACGAAGTCGCCGTAGCTCAATCGATAGCGAGTCTTACTTGCATGTCGGGGGTCGCCGGTTCGAGCCACACAGGGTACGATCTTTTTTTCTTAACAACCCCCTTCTTTTTTTCTTTTCTTTTTTTTTTAAAAATCATCATTATTTCTATAGATTCGTTTCTTTAGATACAAATAACTGCTTAATTCTTTCAATGCCAAACTTTCGTAATAGTTTACTTCTTCACCGTTTCATTGTCGTCTGCTTCAATTTTGTTGTCTGCAATATCGTTTCAAAGTAAATTGTAAGGCAGTATGACTGAAAAGAATTCAATACGAGTGCCAAATAGTTTGGATCCTCATCAGACGCCGCGTTACGCGGCGTCTGATCAAGGTCCAAACTGATTGCAAACGTGCTTTAGGCGCCATTGAGAGTGAAAGGGTTAAAGCATGCTAAAATTGAAGTAAAAGTCTCCAATTAGAAATTTTCCTTCTTATTGTCAGCCTGCTAGTTCTAGTAATGACTTTCATGTTTCTACTATTTCTTGATATTTGAAAAGCATTAGGAAAAGTGTCCTGCAGATTGAAGTTTAACCATTGTCATGCAGAATTGTCATCTGCTGCAAACACATCATCTGCAGAAAACAACATAATCAATTTCAAAACTTAAAAACAGTAAAATATGACTGGCAAACAAGTTTGGATCATTTCAGAAGCCGCATAACGCGGCGTCTGATCTGGATCTTTACTGTATAGAAACTGTTAACAAATGTTATCCAAGTCGCGCTTAGCATAATAAGAGGGTTTCTTTTAAAGCAGGCTGCCAATAAGAAGGAAACCTCTAATTGGAGACTTTTACATCAATTCTAGCATGCTTTAACCCTTTCACTCTGGCGCCTAAATGCGCGTTTGCAAACAGATTGGATCTATACTCAACAAAATAATTAAAGGGGCAAAGGTATAAGTTCATATATCTTTTTCAAAAATGCAAACATTTTCAAGTTAAAAGATTGAATGCGTGTTTAGATGCTTTAGAATAAACAAATTAAGAAACTAACGCCACTATGTGCAGAAATGGTCATGGTTGAATGAATTGAAGCAGACAAGTATCAAAAACACGGTTTTTAACGTCCACTGGATTTTTGCACGATGTGTCTGCCTATTCTTCAACGATTAGTTTTATAGCTGTTTTCATTATATCGAGTGAATATTTGTATCTTAAGCAAAAAATAGATTGTATATTGGTACAAATTTTGAAAACTATGCCCCTAAAGACGTCATTTGTCGTTTTCCAACGTCATGTTGCGACGGAGTTTAACGTTAGCAAGGGTGTCGTCGATAGGTTGTGGTAGTTGTACCTGGACACTGAGATGGTTAATTGGAGATCAGGTCAAGGTCGTTTGCAGGTCATATTTGAAGTAAAGAACCGATGTTGTCACTTATGGCATGACGTCAACGGCTCAATTCCCTCGTTACGCTTAATAGTGTTTATAAACAGACGTGTGGTTACAGGATTTCTGTTCAGGTCGTCGGGAATAGACTTCATGCTGCAAACCTATGGGCTAGAAGACCTGTATTGTGACCGGCCTTGACCCCACACCACCGAAAACGTCATCTAGCGTTTTGCCAGAAATCATGCCATTTGAACGTTTACGTTTTCGCAAGGTATTGTGGACTAGTGCGTTAAATTCCATATTGGATTTAAATGACGACTGCAGACGAATGTAAAGACAGCGAAACGAATGTTTCTTCGACTGTTATGTGGCAGAGCATGACGGACTCAGAAAGGGGTCAGGGCTCCTATGGGTGGGCATATTCTACAACGGTTGCACGGACTTTTACCTCATTAGGAACTGGACTCTGGCTCGTTTGGGGTACAGGGACGATACCCTAGACGCTATTGCACGCGCTGAAGCTGGGGCTTAGGGTTCAGGCTTCATTCCGACAGACGACAAAGCTCGTCCGTACCGAGCACGTATGGTAGACCAGTACTTGGAACACGAGGGCAGAGGACAGATGGACTGGCCAGCAAGGTCAACACACTTCGGTCACATTTAGGATGCTTAGGACATGCGGCAACGCCGGATATCCGGTCGAGATCGTCACCTTAGAGGCTAACACACATGCTTATTGAAGAATGGCACAAAATGTCCATTGTATACATCCTTAAGCTAATTCTCCGATTTCCATGTACATGCAAGGAAGTTATTAATGCACGTGGTGAACACATATGATACTAGCTGTAATTTAAGAGAAGAACCTAAAAGGTGGGGCTCTTGGTCAAGTTGTTTGTTACCCCACCCACCTAGTCTGGCACACGGTAATTTTAGGGTGGTTGTGTTTGAAGGGGAACTGCGATATATATTTCTTCTTTTCGAAATACAGTTATACTCTACAACGAAGTTAACATGTAATTTTACATGAAACTGTTAAAAAATATTGTATGAACTTATTTTTTATATATTGGACCTACCCAATATATTTGCCCCTTTAATTGTTTTGTTGAGTATATTATCAGGATCCAAACTATTTGGCACTCGTATTGAATTCTTTTCAGTCATACAATTAACTTTAAAAAGATACTGCAGACAACAGAATTGAAGCAGACGACAATGAAACTGTGAGAATTAGACTCACTCTCGCCTAAAGGAACTTTTGCAAACATTTTGCACCTTGATCAGACGCCGCGTTTCGCGAAACGCGGCGTCTGATCAGGATCCAAACTGTTTGACACTCGTATTGAATTCTTTTCAGTTATACTTCCTTACATTTAAGGCTTTGAAACGATATTGCAGGCAACAAAATTGAAGCAGACGACAAGAACATTTAAAGGAGTAAACTATCAGAAAAGTTTGGCAGTGGAAGGATAAAGTAGTTATTTGTATTTAAAGAAATGAATCTATGGAACTAGTGATGATAATTAAAAAAACAAGAAGGGGGTTGTTAAGAAAAAAAAGATCGTACCCTGTGTGGCTCGAACCGGCTACCCCCGTAATGCCAGGCAGAGTCGCTATCGATTGAGCTACGGCGACTTCGTTGAAATTTGGCTTGTTAGTTAATTATAATTGTGAACCTAATTATGTATTTACGCTTATGTATAAACACTTTTATTCAATTAATTATCTATTCTACTTATTCTGGGACAATGCTTGCTGCTTTATAAACGGGAGAAGAAAACAAACCCGAAAACTACACCGCAAATAAACAGTCACACATGTTAGTATGCGAGAAGAGTGACGTCATTTTAGTCGGGAAAGTCCCTGACAACGGCCATAATTTACTCTTAGGTTTTTTTTCGCTAAGAAAATAATTTAGTATTTTCTTAGAGTAAAAGTTAACGAAAAATAATCTTAGTTGAAAATGTTAGAGTTTAGAAATTTCTAATTAAAATACTTAGAATGTTTCAGAATACGGCCCCTGGTCTTTTGTAGTCAAAACATAAGTCCAAAACATGTCAAATATTGACAAATATTAAAAAAAAAATTTTAAATTAAACTCCATAACATTCATGTTTGACCCCAATAAACCTCCATACAAAATTTCAGCACCCTAGCACAAGCATTAAGCTTTAAATCAACTCGTCCAAAAAACTTTAACCTTGGTCCACGCCCACGTTCATGTCGGAGGTATTGCATTAGCTCAGCTGTTCTATGAACAGGGGAGCTAAAAATGGGGATTTTTTTATAAATGAATTAAAATCAGTTATTATATCATCATCATCATCATCATCATCGGTGTTTAGATTAACGTGCAGGTGCAGGAGCGCCATCCACATCAGTGGGCCCCCTTCCAGGCAGCTGGCTGGCTGCACGCATAGCAGATCTCACATTTGATCTCCACACATCCCTATCACAAGGGTCGACTTCTGAGAGCTTCCACTCACGTCTGTCTCTCTGTGCCAATGTCTTCCATGTCATTTTGGGCCGACCTGGCCCACGTCTTCCCTCAATCTGCATGTCCCAGACCTCCTTGATTGCACCGCTGGAGCGATTTACATGTCCAAACCAGCGAAGCCTTTTCTCCCTCAGGATGATAGTCAAGTCATCAAGGCCAAGTTTCACCAGCAGCTGATCTAACGTAACAGTAGCCACATCCTCCGGCTTTATATTGCAGATCTGTCTGATCATGGCTCTGTCATTGCGCTTTAAGCGCTGGAGATTTGGACTTGTCAAGGGCCAGGTCTCACTTGCATGGAGCATTGCACTCCGCACGCAGGAGTTGTACACGCGACCGCGGGTCTTGTAGGAGAGGTGGCGGGATGAAAGGACTGGTAGCAGCTCCTTGAATTTCTACCATGCTGTTTTCACACGCGTTGTAGTTGCGAGTTCACAGCCACCGGATGCAGAGAGCATGTCCCCTAGGTAACAGTTTCTCAGTTCCGACCTGAACATCAGTTTGGGGTCTACCATCTATGGGCCATGCAGTACCTTGGCATCTAGCGCACCTGTAGTCTGGGTCCTCCGTCAGACACTCGTCCAGAGAGTCTGTAATGACAACCAGATCATCAGCGTATAGGTCCTCCCAAGGTACTCCAGCCCGAAACTCACGTGACAGAGCCTCAAGCACGATGATGAAGAGCAGAGGACTGAGCACGGAGCCCTGGTGCACACCAACCTTCACCTCAAACTCTTCACTGAGACCTTCACCAACTCGAACACGACTTCGCACATTCTCGTACATCCCCTGAATGAGCTTCACAATCCACTCCTCAACTCCAAGCTTTCTCAACGCCCACCAGATATTTTTCCGAGGAACCCTGTCAAATGCCTTCTCGAGGTCCACAAAAGCCATATAGAGCCTCCTGTCAACCGCGAGGTATTTCTCCTGCAATTGGCGGACAACAAAGATTGCATCTGTTGTGCCTCTGCCTGGAACGAACCCAAACTGTGATTCGTCTATGGACACCACTTGTCTTATGAAGCTATCAACAATCCACTCCATGACTTTCATGGCCTGTTCCGTCAGTTTCAGCCCTCTGCAGTTGCCTCGGTCCAGAGCATCACCCTTTCCCTTGTACAGGCAAACAATAAAGCTCTGCTCCCAGTCAGCTGGTATCCTGCCATCCCGGATTATTGCCGTAGCGAGGTCACAGATCATGGTGGCACCTGCATCACCTGCTGCTCTGAACATCTCCACCACTACACCTGATGGTCCAGCTGCTTTGCCGGTCTTCATCTTGGAGATGGCCTTCTTAACCATATCAATGGTGATCGGAATGGGTGGACCTTCAAGTGGTGGTTCATCAGACAGATGTTCAGGATCCCACTCAAACTCCACGTTGAGGAGCCTCTTGTAATGCTCAAGCCACGCCTTTTGCTTTGCCTCTTCACTCATTGCCATCTCCCCTGCATCATTTCTGATTGGCTTGTCGCCCACAACATCAGCATTCTCTCTCCTCATCTGGTTGGCAAGGCGGAAGATTTCTGACGACTTGGGGTCGATGTTTTTGTAGACTGTCTTGTCTGCATCCTGGCGTGCATGGTGCACTACGCATCTGGCTGTGCGTTTGGCCGTACAGTAGGCTTCCCTCGTGCTCTTGCCAGCCTTCCATGCTTTGAATGCCTGTCGCTTGGCTGCGATAGCCCCTTCCACCTCATCGCTCCACCACCAAGTTTCCCGTCGCCATCGGTGAGGACGTGTCGTGCCACACACCTCTTCAGTAGTCTTCAGTAGGCCTGTTTTAAGCTTATTCCAGACTTCCTCACAGTAGGGTCTGTTTCAATTTCAGCTGCGGGCACGTGTTCTTTGAAGACTTTTTGGAAGCGGGTGCAGGTATCAGGGTCTTTAAGCCTCCATACTTTCAGGCGAGGAGAGAACTTGCGTTTTGTCTTCGGCGGCATGGCTATCCTCATGTCACATACAAGGAGCTGATGCTGCAGAGCAACCTCCTCTCCTGGTATTACTTTTACGTCTGAAATGAGCTTTCGCATTCTTTTCCGGAACAGGATGTAGTCGATCTGTGTGGCTGCATTTCCTGACTTGTATGTGATGAGGTGGCTGTCCCTTTTCTTGAAGCAGGTGTTGCCAACAACCAGGTCATATGCAAACGCATACTCCAGGACTCTCTCCCCCTCAGTGTCAGGGTCCGGTCTGCCATATCCCAAACCTCCATGCACATCTCTGAAGCCTGTGCCAGTACTGCCTACATGTCCATTCCAGTCACCACATGGGATGAGGAACTCTGATTCTGGAATCTGAGCAGTAATGGCATGCAGTTGGTCGTAGAACAGTTCCTTGATGGCGTCGCTAAGGCCACATTGTGGGGCATAAACAGACAGGAATGAAAACACACACCGTCCTACAACAAGCTTCAGAAGAAGAATCCTGTCAGACACTCTCTGCACCTCATAAACCTGCTCTATCAGATCCTCTGCCACAAACACTTCAACTCCTGCAGTGCCTCTATCTTTCCCTGACCAGTACAGCTTGTACCTGGTGTCTTTGCCCTTGATGGTTCGGCAGTGACCTCCACGGTACCGGGTCTCTTGGAGACAGCAGATGTCGACTTTCCTGCGAGATAGCATCTCTACTACCTCACACACTCTTCCTCTCAGGGTGTTTACATCGAGTGTGCCCACCCTGAGTTTCCTCAGGTGCTTGCGGGATTTGCCGAAACGGCCCGACCCTGCCCCCCAATCTGAATACATTTTGTTATTACAGTAAAACCTCTCTATTACGACCACTATAAAAAAAAGGCTAATTGACTGTATAAAATACAGGTGATAGCTTAAAGCAAGGTTACAGTAAAACAGAAAGCTCCTAAAAGAGCATTCTGTTTTACTGTCACTTTGCTTTAAGTAATTACCTGTCTTAAACACCTTATAATCAACACCATTCAGTGGTCGTAATAGAGAGGTTTTACTGTATATAGTAAACAGTGTTGTACCTGTTTTATAGATGTCCTTGTCCATGGAATATATTTGTTGGTGTTGTACCTGTTTTATAGACCTCCTTGTCCATGAAATATATTTGTTTATCATATAGCAAACAGTGTTGTACCTGTTTTATAGACCTCCATGTCCATGAAATATATTTGTTTATTATTTAACAAACCGATGTTGTACCTGTTTTATAGACCTCCATGTCTCGCTGTACAATCAACTGACCATCAGCCGTCAATATCACCAGCTCTCCTGATCCTGTAAAAAACATAACTCTTCTCCAGAAAAACACAGCTGAACAAAAAACAAACAACATCTTTCATGTCTCCTTAACCCTTTAACCTGTTTCTCGATTTAAAAATAGGTGACTACTAAAAGCAGGTTGAAAGTAAAGCAGAATGCGCCTTAAGCACATTCTGCTTTACTCTCAGCCTGCTTTAACTCTTTCCTCCCTGAAACTTTAAATGGACAATTCCAGTTTCCATTGTAGTGTAGTCCATTTCTGACTTTTAAGGGTTGTTTTTGTCAATGTTTGGCATTATGACAAACAGTGAAGACCCTGATCAGAGGGCTCCTTTCAGAGCCCTCTGATCTGGGTCTTCACTGTTTGCAAAGGACAATTGTACTATTCACATGTACATTGTTTGAAAAGAATGCCTATTTGCGGGACTAGGGTTCAAAGGGTTAAGCACATTCTGCTTTACTCTCAGCCTGCTTTAAGCTAATATCTGCTAGAGTATGAAAATGTTTCTTATGAAACATATTCATGACAGTATAAATTGAAACTATTTTCTTCAGTGGAAAAATAAACTGAATGCACTAAAAGGCACTTTTATGGAGGAAAGGCTTATTACAATTTTAACCCTTTACTCCATGGTCCTGTTTCTCATATTGAAGACAAATAACCACTTAAAGCAGTTTGAAAGTAAAGCAGAATGGGCCTTAAGATGCATTCTGCTTTACTTTCAGCCTGCTTTAAGCTACCATCTGTTAAAGTATGAAAATATTCCTTATGATACATATTCATAACTGTATAAATTGAAACCATTTTCTTCAGTGGAGAAAAAAATATAATGTGTTAAAATGTGTATCTATGGATTAAAGGGTTAACGAGTAGCCACAACACTAATTTTGATAGAGACGCAGGGCCCAAGATAAGAGAGAATAAACAGAACAAATCCTACATTGTTTCACTTCTTTCAGCACCAAACACTATGGTGTAACCACTCATTAGAATTGTCTCAAAAGAGACGATTCTAATGAGTAGTGACACCATAGGATTGAATGCAGAAAAGAAGATTATATTTTTTGAAGTACTCCACTTATCTGGAGCTCTGGAGACGTAGAATTTTTAACCCACTGAGCCCCAAAGACATACAGTGTGCCTGTGAGAGTACACAATCATGTTCTATGCTAACAGTATACACAAAGATCAGGGTCTACACTGTGTGTCATTTTGCAATTGAGTGTAAAATAGAAATACAGCGCTCCCTTTCTACAACGACACCAAATGGGAGAAAAAAAATATGTGTGTTGTTCAAAGGGAGTCGTTATAGGGAGAGAAATTGGCTTACATATGCAAACAACTAGAATCCAGATCAGACGCAGCGCCAGCGGTGTCTGATCTGGATTCAAGCTATTTGTCACTCATCATTAAGATTCAAAATGTCCATTATGCAACTTTGAGAAAAACAACAGACGATATTTTTAAGCAGACGACATTGCAACCGTGAATAGGTTCCACATAATTGTCCCAACAGTAAGGCTGTAACGATACACTCGAATATTAGAATATATTCGGATATTTATTTTGGTGAATACGTATCGTATTCGCATGTCCAAGAACCGAATATTCGCCAGTACAAACAAGTAAACTTCAAAACAACTAAAAGGGGTGAAAACTGGAGCTGACCAACAATCTCCAGTACCATATTAGTCCTGAAAATATTTGCTTTGATGATGGGGGTATCTTGACTCAAGTACATTGAGTAGAGTCTATTATTGTCAAATAGTTTTGCTCCTGATCATAAGCCTAGTTACTCTGCATATGCTTGTAGTCATTTTTTTTTTACATATGCAGGTTGAAGACAATTAGTTTGTACTGTTATCATGGCAGTGAATGGGTTAACAATAGTTTTAGTAAAACACTAAAAACAAACTAACCTGTATTACACGTCCTGTGTTGCCATCTATCACAGCCGTCACATGTTATACCTTGCTACTGATTCCTCACCACCTTATTGCATGCAATACACAGCGAAACCATCACCACAATACACAACCACCGCATATAACTAAACTGTTTTTGCTCACGATTTCTAAGTCCAATATTTAACTCATACAAGAACAACACACACTCAAGATCTATTAATTAATGTCTCTAAATTATTTAACTACTCCGGAATTCACACGTGTAAAGTATATCCACTATTGAGAGCAATATAACCAGAAAATTATTAGTAACCAACTTATATTAAGTGTCTTTATTTCTCGCTTCCAATACTATTTCTTCTTCACCTATAATTATGTAAAAAACCATCAATAACCATTTACATTGTACTCTAATTTTATCGAATCATTTCTAATTAAATTTCTTCTACACCTGTAGAACCAATCACATTCTTTTTACTCTAATATCACCGAATCATTGCCAATGATACAAACACCCACTCAAATATGTTGTTGCAGAACAGAACAGAACTGAACTTTATTCACTGAGTCATACAAAGTACGAAACAAGAGGTTGATACAGTTCACATATACACAATATAAGTGATCAACATGGTTATCAGGTTAGGTAGTATAATTATGATTAGGTTTGAAAAGATCCAAAACACGGAAATAGTAAAAATGAAAAAAAATAGGGAAAAGATTTCTTTGTTATATTATTTATTACTCACATTTGTTTTAGGTCCACTTTAAAGAGGGAATTCACTAATTTTGCCTATTTTCTTAAACTATTTTCTTCTTCTTCTTCATTTTCTTCTTCTTTTTCTTCTGAGAGTTAATTTCTACTTATATGTTTTCAAACTTTCATTTAGCTTTCATACAAAATTCATAATATAACATTTTTGTAAAAAGTGAAACAATATAACATCTATTACTCGCTATACATATATTGTTTGGTTTTATTGACCTGTCAAAATTTGAATATTCATACGTCACTAAAAGGATATATTTTGCTTCCGTACAGTGTCGTTTCTTTCCGTTTTGATTTACGGATAGGAATTTAAGGATATTGTGCATTCTGTGTTGAATTTGAATCAATAATCTTGTTAGCATAATAGGTAGCGAGTAAGGGTACTTGTAATAGGATAAAAGGTTGTGGGTTCGAACCCCGTTAGGTTTTACTTCTTTTTTTTATTACAATTATTTTTATTGGATTTTTTTGAAACGGTTAGTTTACTTAAATTGTTCGACAGAATAATTCTATAATGCAAAATGTGCCATAGATGACCTTAACATTACTCTCTATAAATTATTGAAAGTTTTAAAAGTATGTAAATGTTACTCCATGTGGTCAATGCATTCTGCTTCTCCTCCTTGCAGACTCGTATACACCAAATAATAAATGATAATAATAATAATAAAATGCCTCTACTGGGTATCGAACTCATGGCCCATACACGACTTAGTAACACACCACTTTACTGTCTCGGCCACGAAGACATATAGGTATTAAAATCTAACTCTAAATATGAACTTAATGTTTCAAACCTGGTTTACCCGTACAACGTAACGGAAACAATCGAAATCGACCGAAGCTATATATAGCGTGTTCATGTAGCGTATAATTATTTAAATTTTGACAGGTTAATAAAACACAACAATACACACAAACATTTCTATATAGTCTTCCATTTGCATAAACACACATATACGGCCACATACAAACACATGTGTATATATACATAAGCGGATATGTGTATACCCTCATACACAAATACCTGCACCCGTAAAATACAAACATATATAATTTCAAACAGATATAAATTCTATTGTTTTTAAGAAGATGTCTGTAATTGCACGTGGGATTTTTCAATTTACAATTAGGCCTGTAAATAAGAGGTCTGGTTTTCTTAATTATATAATCCGTAATTAATCAAAGAAACTCGTCAAACAATATGCAAAATAACACGCAAATTAACACCTGTTTGATGGTACCTTGGAATTCTTTATTGCCCTCGAACGTTCACTAATTGCTTTGACACTTACGTTTGAGATGGGTACAAACTGTCGTCACATTAACTCACTCAAGTATTTTTTCAATTATGCGTGAATATGGCAATCATGGAATGTTTAAACAGTTTAATCAAACAACAACATATTAATAATGATCCAGTTGTATAGATAATGTTCATTTGTATTAATTTACAATTATGAAATTTCACCTATCCACAATACGATCTAGTTCTACTACTACAATACATTAGCTACAGCTACTATTACAGTACTATCACTCAAATTTTCATATTTCAAGATGGAGACATAACAACAACCATATATTTTTGAAAACAGGGTTCGACACTGGCCTACGTCCGAATGACATTCACTAGTAACAGCAACGTTCGGTCTAGTGATCCCTCGCAGTTACTTACCTGAATGGTCTTAAGTTAAAACCTGAGGATGATTTTTTAAAGTCACGCATTTAGAAAAGGACATCATTATGTTCAAGCTAAAAATCCTGCCCAGTTCGCCACTGTGGTATAAGACAAGCAGGTTATTCAGACCTCAAAACTGTTTCCGCATCTAAATAAAACTCGGGAAATCCTTGTTCTAAAAATAGCAGTATACACGATTCTATTTCTGATAAATTGACCGCCGTCATATCCCGCAGTAACAAGGGCGAAGAGTAAAATCCGGTTCAGGTACGGAAAATATCGGTGTGATTAATTGATCATCTCGCGTTCTACTTAAAACACCTGATTGTGTTGTTAACAGTTTCGTTTTGAATGTTTTTAGAATTGATCATTTTAATTATGATGGTACAATATCCGAAAAGGTAACTGCAGTCTCAGATTTTGGGATTGAAAATGACAATTTATTCTGCGAACCGATATTTCTCAATAGCTACCGGATATTACACTTTCCCACGCTTTTCACTACCATGATTGTCGTCAGTATCTACAATGCAATTATTTCACCTAAAACACAATTTTGTATCATTTTTTACGTGTGAAACGCAAATCAATCCCAATTCAGATATACGAGGGAAGTTCATTTAATCTTGTCACCGGTATCCTTATAGGCGCAATATAAGAATTGAGCATATGTCGTTCTGTCCAACCCTTAGATACATTTCTCTTTGACAGAAATATATTATTCAAGTATTCAAATTTGAATTTAAAAAGTGGAAAAATATCCTTTTTTAGGTGTACCCCGAAAACACTGTAAAACGGCATGGTCCGGCTTACATTGAGAGATGGCTCGGCATAAAAAGTTATATTTCTTTGATAAAAGGAACGAAAATCAAATATAAGAGCCATATTGCGTTGAATCAAACAGGGGGGGTAGCTGGGTTATCGTTTAATTTTCCAGGAAATCATTTATCATTATACAAGTGGGGAAAACCTACAATTTTATTAATTAGGTCTTTCTTAAAATTCGGATTGCAGGTTTATGTTTTACATAATAATTCTTTTTTTTCTTCAGTATATTGACTTTATAAACAATCCTCAGAGCTTTTCGGTTGACTTGTTTCTAAATTTAAGTACTTTTTCCCACGCATTTTAGTATTTTGCAATAACCAATCTAAATCTTTCTTTACGCATAATCTGGCAATATAATGATTAATATGTGTTGCTTATAATTATAAATCACCTTTAAGGCAGCTCAAAAGTGTGTAATTTCTATATATTTCTGCTTTTCGACAATGATTTTACAACGTATTTCATGAGTATGTAGAATTATTCTCAATAAAAAGATAAGTGGTCCACCACACAAAACAATTTCTAACTTTACACTCCCGTATCAAAAGCATATGATCTGAACCCGATATTTTACCAACACCGTCAGTTATACATGTATATTTAAATGCTTATTTTGCGTATTGTTTTAGTAGATTAACCACATCAACAGCTTTAACCTTGGCACCCGCCAAATTGAATAGTGGCCGTCTAAAAGTAAAACTAGTAATCTTTAAATTGCTTGTTTTTATTAGGAAAAGACATTCATGACACTGCAAATCTTCAATTTATCAAATAAAGTTCAACGTATATCAATGAAATCGAAATTTTCAAAATTATTCGACCTTTACGGAAAGCCCACATTTCACCATACGCCATTACTAACACTACAATAGCCAGTGTCTATGAAATGACCAACTTGAATCTTCAATAATATCTTAACTACTTGACAGATTCGGACGAAATTTTCAATCAATATGAACAATCACTTCATTGTGAAGCATACAAAATTTCAATGCTCCAGTATTAGGTGGAGGCAAGAAAAACGCAAGAGTGACATAATTAAATATTTACATTTAATCAGGTTTCCAAACTGTTTGCAAACGCGCTTTGAAGCACAATTTAGAGAGTGAAAGGGTATAGTAAAATCTGGGGATGTCTTTAACTGGCTTTCGGGGGAGAGAGACAAGAGAGGTGGAATAGCACATCTCTTTGTCTTAAGTTAAAAGCAAGGTTGAGGATGCCTCTAACTGAATAGGGAGAACAATTGAAGAGAAAGGCTGTCGATGTCTATAACTGGCTATCAGGGGAAGGGCAAGAGAAGTGGAATAGCACATCTCTTTGTCTTAAGTGAAAAGCAAGGTTGAGGATACCTCTAACTGAATAGGGAAAAAAGTAAAAGAGAAAGGATGGTGATGCCTATAACTGGCTAAGGGGGTGGGGGGAAGAGGCAAGAGAAATGGAACAGCACATCTCTTTGTCTCTACTTACAAATTGTAGGAAAGTTGTAATTAAGGCAGTATGTCTGAAGACATTTAATTAACGATTGTCAAACAGTTTGGATCCAGATCAGAGGCCACAATACGCAGCGTCTGATCAGGTTTCAAAACTGTTTGCAAACACGCTTTGAAGCGCAATTTAGAGAGTGAAAGGGTATATCAAAATATGGGGTTGTCTTTAACAGGCTTTCGGGGAAGAGAGATAAGAGAGGTGGAATAGCACATCTCTTTGTCTTAAGTGAAAAGCAAGGTTGAGGATACCTCTAACTGAATAGGGAGAAAAGTAGAAGAGAAAGGCTGGCGGCACCTATAACTAGCTAAGAGGTAGGGGGAAGAGGCAAGTGAAATGGAACAGCGCATCTCTTTGTCTCTGCATACAAGTTGAAGGAAAGTTGTAATTAAGGCAGTATGTCTGAAGACATTTAATTAACGATTGTCAAACAGTTTGGATCCAGATCAGAGGCCGCATTACGCAGCGTCTGATCAGGTTTCCAAACTGTTTGCAAACGCTCTTTGAAGCGCAATTTAGAGTGTGAAAGGGCATAATAAAATCTGGGGATGTCTTTAACTGGCTTTCAGGGGAGAGAGACAAGAGAGGTGGAATAGCACATCTCTTTGTCTTAAGTTAAAAGCAAGGTTGAGGATGCCTCTAACT
Source organism: Gari tellinella (assembly GCA_922989275.2). Taxonomy (NCBI): domain Eukaryota; kingdom Metazoa; phylum Mollusca; class Bivalvia; order Cardiida; family Psammobiidae; genus Gari; species Gari tellinella. The sequence goes on along the minus strand of OV277857.1, from coordinate 40,120,920 downwards.
GAATAGGGAGAAAAATTGAAGAGAAAGGCTGTCGATGTCTATAACTGGCTATCAGGGAAAGGGCAAGAGAAGTGGAATAGCACATCTCTTTGTCTTAAGTTAAAAGCAAGGTTGAGGATACCTCTAACTGAATAGGGAGAAAAATTGAAGAGAAAGGCTGGCGATGCCTATAACTGGCTAAGAGGTTGGGGGGTGGGGGGAAGAGGCAAGAGAAATGGAACAGCACATCTCTTTGTCTCTACATATAAGTTGTAGGAAAGTTGTAATTTTTAACTCAGTATGTCTGAAGACATTTAATTAACAATTGTCAAACAGTTTGGATCCAGATCAGAGGCTGCATTACGCAGCGTCTGATCAGGTTTTCAAAACTGTTTGCAAACATGCTTTGAAGCACAATTTAGAGAGTGAAAGGGTATAGTAAAATCTGGGGATGTCTTTAACTGGCTTTCGGGGGAGAGAGACAAGAGAGGTGGAATAGCACATCTCTTTGTCTTAAGTTAAAAGCAAGGTTGAGGATGCCTCTAACTAAATAGGGAGAAAAATTGAAGAGAAAGGCTGTCAATGTCTATAACTGGCTATCAGGGGAAGGGCAAGAGAAGTGGAATAGCACATCTCTTTGTCTTAAGTGAAAAGCAAGGTTGAGGATACCTCTAACTGAATAGGGAGAAACGTAGAAGAGCAAGGCTGGCGATGCATATAACTGGCTAAGGGATTGGAGGATGGGGGAAGAGAGAAGCGAAATGGAACAGCACATCTCTTTATCTCTACTTACAAGTTGTAGGAAAATTGTAATTAAGGCAGTATGTCTGAAGACATTTAATTAACGATTGTCAAACAGTTTGGATCCAGATCAGAGGCCACATTAAGCAGCGTCTGATCAGGTTTCCAAACTGTTTGCAAACGCGCTTTGAAGCGCAATTTAGAGAGTGAAAGGTACTGGCTTTCGGGGGAGAGGAACAAGAGAGGTGGAATAGCACATCTCTTTGTCTTAAGTTAAAAGCAAGGTTGAGGATACCTCTAACTGAATAGGGAGAAAAATAGAAAAGAAAGGCTGGCGATGCCTATAACTGGCTAAGGGGTTGGGGGTGGGGGGAAGAGGCAAAAGAAATGGAACAGCACATCTCTTTGTCTCTACATACAAGTTGTAGGAAAGTTGTAATTAAGGCAGTATGTCTGAAGACATTTAATTAACGATTGTCAAACAGTTTAGATCTAGATCAGAGGCCACATTACGCAGCGTCTGATCAGGTTTCCAAACTGTTTGCAAACGCGCTTTGAAGCGCAATTTAGAGAGGGAAAGGGTATAGTAAAATCTGGGGATGTCTTTAACTGGCTTTCGGGGGAGAGAGACAAGAGAGGTGGAATAGCACATCTCTTTGTCTTAAGTTAAAAGCAAGGTTGAGGATGCCTCTAACTGAATAGGGAGAAAAATTGAAGAGAAAGGCTGGCGATGCCTATAACTGGCTAAGAGGTTGGGGGGTGGGGGGAAGAGGCAAGAGAAATGGAACAGCACATCTCTTTGTCTCTACATATAAGTTGTAGGAAAGTTGTAATTTTTAACTCAGTATGTCTGAAGACATTTAATTAACAATTGTCAAACAGTTTGGATCCAGATCAGAGGCTGCATTACGCAGTGTCTGATCAGGTTTTCAAAACTGTTTGCAAACATGCTTTGAAGCACAATTTAGAGAGTGAAAGGGTATAGTAAAATCTGGGGATGTCTTTAACTGGCTTTCGGGGGAGAGAGACAAGAGAGGTGGAATAGCACATCTCTTTGTCTTAAGTTAAAAGCAAGGTTGAGGATGCCTCTAACTAAATAGGGAGAAAAATTGAAGAGAAAGGCTGTCAATGTCTATAACTGGCTATCAGGGGAAGGGCAAGAGAAGTGGAATAGCACATCTCTTTGTCTTAAGTGAAAAGCAAGGTTGAGGATACCTCTAACTGAATAGGGAGAAACGTAGAAGAGCAAGGCTGGCGATGCATATAACTGGCTAAGGGATTGGAGGATGGGGGAAGAGAGAAGCGAAATGGAACAGCACATCTCTTTATCTCTACTTACAAGTTGTAGGAAAATTGTAATTAAGGCAGTATGTCTGAAGACATTTAATTAACGATTGTCAAACAGTTTGGATCCAGATCAGAGGCCACATTAAGCAGCGTCTGATCAGGTTTCCAAACTGTTTGCAAACGCGCTTTGAAGCGCAATTTAGAGAGTGAAAGGTACTGGCTTTCGGGGGAGAGGAACAAGAGAGGTGGAATAGCACATCTCTTTGTCTTAAGTTAAAAGCAAGGTTGAGGATACCTCTAACTGAATAGGGAGAAAAATAGAAAAGAAAGGCTGGCGATGCCTATAACTGGCTAAGGGGTTGGGGGTGGGGGGAAGAGGCAAAAGAAATGGAACAGCACATCTCTTTGTCTCTACATACAAGTTGTAGGAAAGTTGTAATTAAGGCAGTATGTCTGAAGACATTTAATTAACGATTGTCAAACAGTTTAGATCTAGATCAGAGGCCACATTACGCAGCGTCTGATCAGGTTTCCAAACTGTTTGCAAACGCGCTTTGAAGCGCAATTTAGAGAGGGAAAGGGTATAGTAAAATCTGGGGATGTCTTTAACTGGCTTTCGGGGGAGAGAGACAAGAGAGGTGGAATAGCACATCTCTTTGTCTTAAGTTAAAAGCAAGGTTGAGGATGCCTCTAACTGAATAGGGAGAAAAATTGAAGAGAAAGGCTGGCGATGCCTATAACTGGCTAAGAGGTTGGGGGGTGGGGGGAAGAGGCAAGAGAAATGGAACAGCACATCTCTTTGTCTCTACATATAAGTTGTAGGAAAGTTGTAATTTTTAACTCAGTATGTCTGAAGACATTTAATTAACAATTGTCAAACAGTTTGGATCCAGATCAGAGGCTGCATTACGCAGCGTCTGATCAGGTTTTCAAAACTGTTTGCAAACATGCTTTGAAGCACAATTTAGAGAGTGAAAGGGTATAGTAAAATCTGGGGATGTCTTTAACTGGCTTTCGGGGGAGAGAGACAAGAGAGGTGGAATAGCACATCTCTTTGTCTTAAGTTAAAAGCAAGGTTGAGGATGCCTCTAACTAAATAGGGAGAAAAATTGAAGAGAAAGGCTGTCGATGTCTATAACTGGCTATCAGGGGAAGGGCAAGAGAAGTGGAATAGCACATCTCTTTGTCTTAAGTGAAAAGCAAGGTTGAGGATACCTCTAACTGAATAGGGAGAAACGTAGAAGAGCAAGGCTGGCGATGCCTATAACTGGCTAAGGGATTGGAGGATGGGGGAAGAGAGAAGCGAAATGGAACAGCACATCTCTTTATCTCTACTTACAAGTTGTAGGAAAATTGTAATTAAGGCAGTATGTCTGAAGACATTTAATTAACGATTGTCAAACAGTTTGGATCCAGATCAGAGGCCACATTAAGCAGCGTCTGATCAGGTTTCCAAACTGTTTGCAAACGCGCTTTGAAGCGCAATTTAGAGAGTGAAAGGTACTGGCTTTCGGGGGAGAGGAACAAGAGAGGTGGAATAGCACATCTCTTTGTCTTAAGTTAAAAGCAAGGTTGAGGATGCCTCTAACTGAATAGGGAGAAAAATTGAAGAGAAAGGCTGTCGATGTCTATAACTGGCTATCGAGGGAAGGGCAAGAAGTGGAATAGCACATCTCTTTGTCTTAAGTGAAAAGCAAGGTTGAGAATACCTCTAACTGAATAGGGAGAAAAATAGAAGAGAAAGGCTGGCGATGCCTATAACTGGCTAAGAGGTAGGGGGAAGAGAGAAGCGAAATGGAACAGCACATCTCTTTGTCTCTGCATACAAGTTGAAGGAAATTGTAATTAAGGCAGTATGTCTGAAGACATTTAATTAACGATTGTCAAACAGTTTGGATCCAGATCAGAGGCTGCATTACGCAGCGTCTGATCAGGTTTCCAAACTGTTTGCAAACGCGCTTTGAAGCACAATTTAGAGAGTGAATGGGTATAGTAAAATCTGGGGATGTCTTTCACTGGCTTTCGGGGGAAAGAGACAAGACAGGTGGAATAGCACATCTCTTTGTCTTAAGTTAAAAGCAAGGTTGAGGATGCCTCTAACTAAATAGGGAGAAAAATTGAAGAGAAAGGCTGTCGATGTCTATAACTGGCTATCAGGGGAAGGGCAAGAGAAGTGGAATAGCACATCTCTTTGTCTTAAGGGAAAAGCAAGGTTGAGGATACCTCTAACTGAATAGGGAGAAAAATAGAAGAGAAAGGCTGGCGATGCCTATAACTGGCTAAGGGATTGGGGGTGGGGGGAAGAGGCAAGAGAAATGGAACAGCACATCTCTTTGTCTCTGCATACAAGTTGAAGGAAAGTTGTAATTAAGGCAGTATGTCTGAAGACATTTAATTAACGATTGTCAAACAGTTTGGATCCAGATCAGAGGCCGCATTACGCAGCGTTTGATCAGGTTTCCAAACTGTTTGCAAACGCGCTTTGAAGCGCAATTGAGAGTGAAAGGGTATAGTAAAATCTGGGGATGTCTTTCACTGGCTTTCGGGGGAAAGAGACAAGACAAGTGGAATAGCACATCTCCGTGTCTTTAGTTAAAAGCAAGGTTGAGGATGCCTCTAACTGAATAGAGAGAAAAATTGAAGAGAAAGGCTGTCGATGTCTATAACTGGCTATCAGGGAAAGGGCAAGAGAAGTGGAATAGCACATCTCTTTGTCTTAAGTGAAAAACAAGGTTGAGGATACCTCTAACTGAACAGGGAGAAAAATAGAAGAGAAAGGCTGGCGATGCCTTTAATCGGCTAAGAGGTAGGGGGAAGAGGCAAGCGAAATGGAACAGCACATCTCTTTGTCTCTACATACAAGTTATAGGAAAGTTGTAATTAAGGCAGTATATCTGAAGACATTTAATTAACGATTGTCAAACAGTTTGGATCCAGATCAGAGGCTGCATTACGCAGTGTCTGATCAGGTTTCCAAACTGTTTGCAAACGCGCTTTGAAGCGCAATTTATAGAGTGAAAGGATATAGTAAAATCTGGGGATGTCTTTAACTGGCTTTCGGGGGAGAGAGACAAGAGAGGTGGAATAGCACATCTCTTTGTCTTAAGTTAAAAGCAAGGTTGAGGATGTCTCTAACTGAATAGGGAGAAAAATTGAAGAGAAAAGCTGTCGATGTCTATAACTGGCTATAGGGGGAAGGGCAAGAGAAGTGGAATAGCACATCTCTTTGTCTTAAGTGAAAAGCAAGGTTGAGGATACCTCTAACTGAATAGGGAGAAAAGTAGAAGAGAAAGGCTGGCGATGCCTATAACTGGCTAAGGGGTTGGAGGTGGGAGGAAGAGGCAAGAGAAATGGAACAGCACATCTCTTTGTCTCTACTTACAAGTTGTAGGAAAGTTGTAATTAAGGCAGTATGTCTCAAGACATTTAATAAACGATTGTCAAACAGTTTGGATCCAGATCAGAGGCTGCATTACACAGCGTCTGATCAGATTTCCAAACTGTTTGCAAACGCGCTTTGAAGCGCAATTTAGAGTGTGAAAGGGTATAGCAAAATCTGGGGATGTCTTTAATTGGCTTTCGGGGGAAAGAGACAAGACAGGAGGAATAGCACATCTCTTTGTCTTAAGTGAAAACCAAGGTTGAGGATGCCTCTAAATGAATAGAGAGAAAAATTGAAGAGAAAGGCTGTCGATGTCTACAACTGGCTATCAGGGAAAGGGCAAGAGAAGTGGAATAGCACATCTCTTTGTCTTAAGTGAAAAGCAAGGTTGAGGATACCTCTAACTGAATAGGGAGAAAAATAGAAGAGAAAGGCTGGCAATGCCTATAACTGGCTAAGAGGTAGGGGGAAGAGGCAAGAGAAATGGAACAGCACATCTCTTTGTCTCTGCATACAAGTTGTAGGAAAGTTGTAATTAAGGCAGTATATCTGAAGACATTTAATTAACGATTGTCAAACAGTTTGGATCCAGATCAGAGGCCACATTACGCAGCGTCGGATCAGGTTTCCAAACTGTTTGCTAACACGCTTTGAAGCGCAATTTATAGAGTGAAAGGGTATAGTAAAATCTGGGGATGTCTTTAACTTGCTTTCGGGGGAGAGAGACAAGAGAGGAGGAATAGTACATCTCTTTGTCTTAAGTGAAAAGCAAGGTTGAGGATGCCTCTAACTGAGTAGAGAAAAAAATTGAAGAGAAAGGCTGTCAATGTCTATAATTGGCTATTGGGGGAAGGGCAAAAGAAGTGGAATAGCAAATCTCTTTGTCTTAAGTGAAAAGCAAGGTTGAGGATACCTCTAACTGAATAGGGAGAAAAGTAGAAGAGAAAGGCTGGTGATGCCTATAACTGACTAAGGGGTTGGGGGTGGGGGAAAGAGGCAAGAGAAATGGAACAGCACATCTCTTTGTCTCTACTTACAAGTTGTAGGAAAGTTGTAATTCAGGCAGTATGTCTGAAGACATTTAATTAACGATTGTCAAATAGTTTGGATCCAGATCAGAGGCCACATTACGCATCGTCTGATCAGGTTTCCAAACTGTCTGCAAACACGATTTGAAGCGCAATTTAGAGAGGGAAAGGGTATAGTAAAATCTGGGGATGTCTTTAACTGGCTTTCGGGGAAGAAAGACAAGAGAGGTGGAATAGCACATCTCTTTGTCTTAAGTTAAAAGCAAGGTTGAGGATGCCTCTAACTGAATAGGGAGAAAAATTGAAGAGCAAGGCTGGCAATGCCTATAACTGGTTAAGAGGTTGGGGTGGGGGGAAGAGGCAAGAGAAATGGAACAGCACATCTCTTTGTCTCTACATACAAGTTGTAGGAAAGTTGTAATTAAGGCAGTATGTCTGAAGACATTTAATTAACGATTGTCAAACAGTTTGGATCCAGATCAGAGGCTGCATTACACAGCGTCTGATCAGGTTTCCAAACTGTTTGCAAACACGCTTTGAAGCGCAATTTAGAGAGTGAAAGGGTATAGTAAAATCTGGGGATGTCTTTAACTGGCTTTCGGGGGAAAGAGACAAGACAGGTGGAATAGTACATCTCTTTGTCTTAAGTTAAAAGCAAGGTTGAGGATGCCTCTAACTGAATAGGGAGAAAAATTGAATAGAAAGGCTATCGATGTCTATAACTGGCTATCGGGGAAAGGGCAAGAAGTGGAATAGCACATCTCTTTGTCTTAAGTGAAAAGCAAGGTTGAGGATACCTCTAACTGAACAGGGAGAAAAATAGAAGAGAAAGGCTGGCGATGCCTATAATCGGCTCAGAGGTAGGGGGAAGAGGCAAGCGAAATGGAACAGCACATCTCTTTGTCTCTGCATACAAGTTGTAGGAAAGTTGTAATTAAGGCAGTATGTCTGAAGACATTTAATTAACGATTGTCAAACAGTTTGGATCCAGATCAGAGGCCGCATTACGCAGCATCTGATCAGGTTTCCAAACTGTTTGCAAACACGCTTTGAAGCGCAATTTATAGAGTGAAAGGATATAGTAAAATCTGGGGATGTCTTTAACTGGCTTTCGGGGGAGAGAGACAAGAGAGGAGGAATAGCACATCTCTTTGTCTTAAGTGAAAAGCAAGGTTGAGGATGCCTCTAACTGAATAGAGAAAAAAATTGAAGAGAAAGGCTGTCAATGTCTATAATTGGCTATTGGGTGAAGGGCAAGAGAAGTGGAATAGCACATCTCTTTGTCTTAAGTGATAAGCAAGGTTGAGGATACCTCTAACTGAATAGGGAGAAAAGTAGAAGAGAAAGGCTGGCGATGCCTATAACTGGCTAAGGGGTTGGGGGTGGGGGAAAGAGGCAAGAGAAATGGAACAGCACATCTCTTTGTCTCTACATACAAGTTGTAGGAAAGTTGTAATTAAGGCAGTATGTCTGAAGACATTTAATTAACGATTGTCAAACAGTTTGGATCCAGATCAGAGGCAACATTACGCAGCGTCTGATCAGGTCTCCAAACTGTCTGCAAACAGGATTTGAAGCGCAATTTAGAGAGGGAAAGGGTATAGTAAAATCTGGGGATGTCTTTAACTGGCTTTCGGGGAAGAAAGACAAGAGAGGTGGAATAGCACATCTCTTTGTCTTAAGTTAAAAGCAAGGTTGATGATGCCTCTAACTGAATAGGGAGAAAAATTGAAGAGAAAGGCTGTCAATGTCTTTAACTGGCTATCGGGGGAAGGGCAAGAGAAGTGGAATAGCACATCTCTTTGTCTTAAGTGAAAAGCAAGGTTGAGGATACCTCTAACTGAATAGGGAGAAAAGTAAAAGAAAAAGGCTGGCGATGCCTATAACTGGCTAAGGGGTTGGAGATAGGGGGAAGAGGCAAGAGAAATGGAACAGCACATCTCTTTGTCTCTACTTACAAGTTGTAGGAAAGTTGTAATTAAGGCAGTATGTCTGAAGACATTTAATAATCTATTGTCAAACAGTTTGGATCCAGATCAGAGGCCGCATTACGCATCGTCTGATCAGGTTTCCAAACTGTTTGCAAACGCGCTTTGAAGCACAATTTAGAAAGTGAAAGGGTATAGTAAAATCTGGGGATGTCTTTAACTGGCTTTCGGGGGAAAGAGACAAGACAGGAGGAATAGTGCATCTCTTTGTCTTAAGTTAAAAGCAAGGTGGAGGATACCTCTAACTGAATAGGGAGAAAAATTGAAGAGCAAGGCTGGCAATGCCTATAACTGGTTAAGAGGTTGGGGGTGGGGGGAAGAGGCAAGAGAAATGGAACAGCACATCTCTTTGTCTCTACATACAAGTTGTAGGAAAGTTGTAATTAAGGCAGTTAATAATGTCTGAAGACATTTAATTAACGATTGTCAAACAGTTTGGATCCAGATCAGAGGCCACATTACGCAGCATCTGATCAGGTCTCCAAACTGTTTTGCAAACAGGCTTTGAAGCGCAATTTCGAGAGGGAAAGGGTATAGTAAAATCTGGGGATGTCTTTAACTGGCTTTCGGGGGAAAGAGACAAGACAGGAGGAATAGTACATCTCTTTGTCTTAAGTTAAAAGCAAGGTTGAGGATACCTCTAACTGAATAGGGAGAAAAATTGAAGAGCAAGGCTGGCAATGCCTATAACTGGTTAAGAGGTTGGGGGTGGGGGGAAGAGGCAAGAGAAATGGAACAGCACATCTCTTTGTCTCTACATACAAGTTGTAGGAAAGTTGTAATTAAGGCAGTATATCTGAAGACATTTAATTAACGATTGTCAATCAGTTTGGATCCAGATCAGAGGCCGCATTACGCAGCGTCTGATCAGGTTTCCAAACTGTTTGCAAACGAGCTTTGAAGCACAATTTAGAGAGTGAATGAGTATAGTAAAATCTGGGGATGTCTTTAATTGGCTTTCGGGGGAGAGAGACAAGAGAGGAGGAATAGCACATCTCTTTGTCTTAAGTGAAAAGCAAGGTTGAGGATGCCTCTAACTGAATAGAGAAAAAAATTGAAGAGAAAGGCTGTCGATGTCTATGACTGGCTATCAGGGGAAGGGCAAGAGAAGTGGAATAGCACATCTCTTTGTCTTAAGTGAAAAGCAAGGTTGAGGATACCTCTAACTGAATAGGGAGAAAAATTGAAGAGAAAGGCTGGCTATGCCTATAACTGGCTAAGGGGTTGGGGGTGGGGGAAAGAGGCAAGAGAAATGGAACAACACATCTCTTTGTCTTAAGTTAAAAATAAGGTTGAGGATACCTCTTACTGAATAGGGAGAAAAATTGAAGAGCAAGGCTGTCAATGTCTATAATTGGCTATTGAGGGAAGGGCAAGAGAAGTGGAATAGCACATCTCTTTGTCTTAAGTGAAAAGCAAGGTTGAGGATACCTATAACTGAATAGGGAGAAATATTGAAGAGCAAGGCTGGCGATGCCTATAACTGGCTTAGAGGTTGGGGGTGGGGGAAGAGGCAAGAGAAATGGAACAGCACATCTCTTTGTCTCTACATACAAATTGTAGGAAAGTTGTAATTAAGGCAGTATATCTGAAGACATTTAATTAACGATTGTCAAACAGTTTGGATCCCGATCAGAGGCTGCATTACGCAGTGTCTGATCAGGTTTCCAAACTGTTTGCAAACGCGCTTTGAAGCGCAATTTAGAGAGTGAAAGGGTATAGTAAAATCTGGGGATGTCTTTAACTGGCTTTCGGGGGAGAGAGACAAGAGAGGAGGAATAGCACATCTCTTTGTCTTAAGTGAAAAGCAAGGTTGAGGATGCCTCTAACTGAATAGAGAAAACAATTGAAGAGAAAGGCTGTCGATGTCTATGACTGGCTATCAGGGGAAGGGCAAGAGAAGTGGAATAGCACATCTCTTTGTCTTAAGTTAAAAGCAAGGTTGAGGATGTCTCTAACTGAATAGGGAGAAAAATTGAAGAGAAAAGCTGTCGATGTCTATAACTGGCTATAGGGGGAAGGGCAAGAGAAGTGGAATAGCACATCTCTTTGTCTTAAGTGAAAAGCAAGGTTGAGGATACCTCTAACTGAATAGGGAGAAAAGTAGAAGAGAAAGGCTGGCGATGCCTATAACTGGCTAAGGGGTTGGAGGTGGGGGGAAGAGGCAAGAGAAATGGAACAGCACATCTCTTTGTCTCTACTTACAAGTTGTAGGAAAGTTGTAATTAAGGCAGTATGTCTGAAGACATTTAATTAACGATTGTCAAACAGTTTGGATCCAGATCAGAGGCAACATTACGCAGCGTCTGATCAGGTCTCCAAACTGTCTGCAAACACGATTTGAAGCGCAATTTAGAGAGGGAAAGGGTATAGTAAAATCTGGGGATGTCTTTAACTGGCTTTCGGGGAAGAAAGACAAGAGAGGTGGAATAGCACATCTCTTTGTCTTAAGTTAAAAGCAAGGTTGATGATGCCTCTAACTGAATAGGGAGAAAAATTGAAGAGAAAGGCTGTCAATGTCTTTAACTGGCTATCGGGGGAAGGGCAAGAGAAGTGGAATAGCACAAATCTTTGTCTTAAGTGAAAAGCAAGGTTGAGGATACCTCTAACTGAATAGGGAGAAAAGTAGAAGAGAAAGGCTGGCGATGCCTATAACTGGCTAAGGGGTTGGAGATAGGGGGAAGAGGCAAGAGAAATGGAACAGCACATCTCTTTGTCTCTACTTACAAGTTGTAGGAAGGTTGTAATTAAGGCAGTATGTCTGAAGACATTTAATAATCTATTGTCAAACAGTTTGGATCCAGATCAGAGGCCGCATTACGCATCGTCTGATCAGGTTTCCAAACTGTTTGCAAACGCGCTTTGAAGCACAATTTAGAGAGTGAAAGGGTATAGTAAAATCTGGGGATGTCTTTAACTGGCTTTCGGGGGAAAGAGACAAGACAGGAGGAATTGTGCATCTCTTTGTCTTAAGTTAAAAGCAAGGTGGAGGATACCTCTAACTGAATAGGGAGAAAAATTGAAGAGCAAGGCTGGCAATGCCTATAACTGGTTAAGAGGTTGGGGGTGGGGGGAAGAGGCAAGAGAAATGGAACAGCACATCTCTTTGTCTCTACATACAAGTTGTAGGAAAGTTGTAATTAAGGCAGTATATCTGAAGACATTTAATTAACGATTGTCAATCAGTTTGGATCCAGATCAGAGGCCGCATTACGCAGCATCTGATCAGGTTTCCAAACTGTTTGCAAACGCGCTTTGAAGCGCAATTTAGAGAGTGAAAGGGTATAGTAAAATCTGGGGATGTCTTTAATTGGCTTTCGGGGGAGAGAGACAAGAGAGGAGGAATAGCACATCTCTTTGTCTTAAGTGAAAAGCAAGGTTGAGGATGCCTCTAACTGAATAGAGAAAACAATTGAAGAGAAAGGCTGTCGATGTCTATGACTGGCTATCAGGGGAAGGGCAAGAGAAGTGGAATAGCACATCTCTTTGTCTTAAGTGAAAAGCAAGGTTGAGGATACCTCTAACTGAATAGGGAGAAAAATTGAAGAGAAAGGCTGGCTATGCCTATAACTGGCTAAAGGGTTGGGGGTGGGGGAAAGAGGCAAGAGAAATGGAACAACACATCTCTTTGTCTTAAGTTAAAAACAAGGTTGAGGATACCTCTTACTGAATAGGGAGAAAAATTGAAGAGCAAGGCTGTCAATGTCTATAATTGGCTATTGAGGGAAGGGCAAGAGAAGTGGAATAGCACATCTCTTTGTCTTAAGTTAAAAGCAAGGTTGAGGATACCTATAACTGAATAGGGAGAAATATTGAAGAGCAAGGCTGGCGATGCCTATAACTGGCTTAGAGGTTGGGGGTGGGGGAAGAGGCAAGAGAAATGGAACAGCACATCTCTTTGTCTCTACATACAAATTGTAGGAAAGTTGTAATTAAGGCAGTATATCTGAAGACATTTAATTAACGATTGTCAAACAGTTTGGATCCCGATCAGAGGCTGCATTACGCAGTGTCTGATCAGGTTTCCAAACTGTTTGCAAACGCGCTTTGAAGCGCAATTTAGAGAGTGAAAGGGTATAGTAAAATCTGGGGATGTCTTTAACTGGCTTTCGGGGGAGAGAGACAAGAGAGGTGGAATAGCACATCTCTTTGTCTTAAGTTAAAAGCAAGGTTGAGGATGTCTCTAACTGAATAGGGAGAAAAATTGAAGAGAAAAGCTGTCGATGTCTATAACTGGCTATAGGGGGAAGGGCAAGAGAAGTGGAATAGCACATCTCTTTGTCTTAAGTGAAAAGCAAGGTTGAGGATACCTCTAACTGAATAGGGAGAAAAGTAGAAGAGAAAGGCTGGCGATGCCTATAACTGGCTAAGGGGTTGGAGGTGGGGGGAAGAGGCAAGAGAAATGGAACAGCACATCTCTTTGTCTCTACTTACAAGTTGTAGGAAAGTTGTAATTAAGGCAGTATGTCTAAATCTGGGGATGTCTTTAACTTGCTTTCGGGGGAGAGAGACAAGAGAGGAGGAATAGCACATCTCTTTGTCTTAAGTGAAAAGCAAGGTTGAGGATGCCTCTAACTGAGTAGAGAAAAAAATTGAAGAGAAAGGCTGTCAATGTCTATAATTGGCTATTGGGGGAAGGGCAAAAGAAGTGGAATAGCAAATCTCTTTGTCTTAAGTGAAAAGCAAGGTTGAGGATACCGAGGATACCTCTAACTGAATAGGGAGAAAAGTAGAAGAGAAAGGCTGGCGATGCCTATAACTGACTAAGGGGTTGGGGGTGGGGGAAAGAGGCAAGAGAAATGGAACAGCACATCTCTTTGTCTCTACATACAAGTTGTAGGAAAGTTGTAATTAAGGCAGTTAATAATTTCTGAAGACATTTAATTAACGATTGTCAAACAGTTTGGATCCAGATCAGAGGCCACATTACGCAGCATCTGATCAGGTCTCCAAACTGTTTTGCAAACAGGCTTTGAAGCGCAATTTAGAGAGGGAAAGGGTATAGTAAAATCTGGCGATGTCTTTAACTGGCTTTCAGGGGGAGAGAGACAAGAGAGGTGGACTAGCACATCTCTTTGTCTTAAGTTAAAAGCAAGGTTGAGGATACCTCTAACTGAATAGGGAGAAAAGTAGAAGAGAAAGGCTGGCGATGCCTATAACTGGCTAAGGGGTTGGAGGTGGGGGGAAGAGGCAAGAGAAATGGAACAGCACATTTCTTTGTCTCTACTTACAAGTTGTAGGAAAGTTGTAATTAAGGCAGTATGTCTGAAGAAATTTAATTAACAATTGTCAAACAGTTTGGATCCAGATCAGAGGCTGCATTACGCAGCGTCTGATCAGATTTCCAAACTGTTTGCAAACGCGCTTTGAAGCGCAATTTAGAGTGTGAAAGGGTAAAGGAAAATCTGGGGATGTCTTTAATTGGCTTTCGGGGGATAGAGACAAGACAGGAGGAATAGCACATCTCTTTGTCTTAAGCGAAAACCAAGGTTGAGGATGCCTCTAAATGAATAGAGAGAAAAATTGAAGAGAAAGGCTGTCGATGTCTACAACTGGCTATCAGGGAAAGGGCAAGAGAAGTGGAATAGCACATCTCTTTGTCTTAAGTGAAAAGCAAGGTTGAGGATACCTCTAACTGAATAGGGAGAAAAATAGAAGAGAAAGGCTGGCGATGCCTATAACTGGCTAAGGGGTTGGGGTGGGGGGAAGAGGCAAGAGAAATGGAACAGCACATCTCTTTGTCTCTACTAACAAGTTGTAGGAAAGTTGTAATTAAGGCAGTATGTCTGAAGACATTTAATTAACGATTGTCAAACAGTTTGGATCCAGATCAGAGGCCGTATTACGCAGCGTCTGATCAGGTTTCCAAACTGTTTGCAAACATGCTTTGAAGCACAATTTAGAGAGTGAATGAGTATAGTAAAATCTGGGGATGTCTTTCACTGGCTTTCAGGGGGAAAGAGACAAGACAGGTGGAATAGCACATCTCTTTGTCTTAAGTGAAAAGCAAGGTTGAGGATACCTCTAACTGAATAGGGACAAAATTGAAGAGCAAGGCTGGCGATGCCTATAACTGGCTTAGAGGTTGGGGGTGGGGGAAGAGGCAAGAGAAATGGAACAGCACATCTCTTTGTCTCTACATACAAATTGTAGGAAAGTTGTAATTAAGGCAGTATATCTGAAGACATTTAATTAACGATTGTCAAACAGTTTGGATCCCGATCAGAGGCTGCATTACGCAGTGTCTGATCAGGTTTCCAAACTGTTTGCAAACGCGCTTTGAAGCGCAATTTTGAGAGTGAAAGGGTATAGTAAAATCTGGGGATGCCTTTAACTGGCTTTCGGGGGAGAGAGACAAGACAGGTGAAATAGTACATAGATCTCTTTGTCTTAAGTTAAAAGCAAGGTTGAGGATGTCTCTAACTGAATAGGGAGAAAAATTGAAGAGAAAAGCTGTCGATGTCTATAACTGGCTATAGGGGGAAGGGCAAGAGAAGTGGAATAGCACATCTCTTTGTCTTAAGTGAAAAGCAAGGTTGAGGATACCTCTAACTGAATAGGGAGAAAAGTAGAAGAGAAAGGCTGGCGATGCCTATAACTGGCTAAGGGGTTGGAGGTGGGGGGAAGAGGCAAGAGAAATGGAACAGCACATCTCTTTGTCTCTACTTACAAGTTGTAGGAAAGTTGTAATTAAGGCCGTATGTCTGAAGAAATTTAATTAACAATTGTCAAACAGTTTGGATCCAGATCAGAGGCTGCATTACGCAGCGTCTGATCAGATTTCCAAACTGTTTGCAAACGCGCTTTGAAGCGCAATTTAGAGTGTGAAAGGGTAAAGGAAAATCTGGGGATGTCTTTAATTGGCTTTCGGAGGATAGAGACAAGACAGGTGGAATAGTACATCTCTTTGTCTTAAGTTAAAAGCAAGGTTGAGGATACCTCTAACTGAATAGGGAGAAAAATTGAAGAGCAAGGCTGGCAATGCCTATAACTGGTTAAGAGGTTGGGGTGGGGGGAAGAGGCAAGAGAAATGGAACAGCACATCTCTTTGTCTCTACATACAAGTTGTAGGAAAGTTGAAATTAAGGCAGTATGTCTGAAGACATTTAATTAACGATTGTCAAACAGTTTGGATCCAGATCAGAGGCGGCATTACGCAGCGTCTGATCAGATTTCCAAACTGTTTGCAAACGCGCTTTGAAGCGCAATTTAGAGTGTGAAAGGGTAAAGGAAAATCTGGGGATGTCTTTAATTGGCTTTCGGAGGATAGAGACAAGACAGGAGGAATAGCACATCTCTTTGTCTTAAGCGAAAACCAAGGTTGAGGATGCCTCTAAATGAATAGAGAGAAAAATTGAAGAGAAAGGCTGTCGATGTCTACAACTGGCTATCAGGGAAAGGGCAAGAGAAGTGGAATAGCACATCTCTTTGTCTTAAGTGAAAAGCAAGGTTGAGGATACCTCTAACTGAATAGGGAGAAAAATAGAAGAGAAAGGCTGGCGATGCCTATAACTGGCTAAGGGGTTGGGGTGGGGGGAAGAGGCAAGAGAAATGGAACAGCACATCTCTTTGTCTCTACTAACAAGTTGTAGGAAAGTTGTAATTAAGGCAGTATGTCTGAAGACATTTAATTAACGATTGTCAAACAGTTTGGATCCAGATCAGAGGCCGTATTACGCAGCGTCTAATCAGGTTTCCAAACTGTTTGCAAACATGCTTTGAAGCACAATTTAGAGAGTGAATGAGTATAGTAAAATCTGGGGATGTCTTTCACTGGCTTTCAGGGGGAAAGAGACAAGACAGGTGGAATAGCACATCTCTTTGTCTTAAGTGAAAAGCAAGGTTGAGGATACCTCTAACTGAATAGGGACAAAATTGAAGAGCAAGGCTGGCGATGCCTATAACTGGCTAAGAGGTTGGGGGTGGGGCGAAGAGGCAAGAGAAATGGAACAGCACATCTCTTTGTCTCTACATACAAGTTGTAGGAAAGTTGTAATTAAGGCAGTATATCTGAAGACATTTAATTAACGATTGTCAAACAGTTAAGATCCAGATCAGAGGCCGCATTACGCAGTGTCTGATCAGGTTTCCAAACTGTTTGCAAAGGCGCTTTGAAGCGCAATTTAGAGAGTGAAAGGGTATAGTAAAATCTGGGGATGTCTTTAACTGGCTTTCGGGGGAAAGAGACAAGACAGGTGAAATAGTACATCTCTTTGTCTTAAGTTGAAAGCAAGGTTGAGGATGCCTCTAACTGAATAGGGAGAAAAATTGAAGAGAAAGGCTGTCGATGTCTATAACTGGCTATCGGGGGAAGGGCAAGAGAAGTGGAATAGCACATCTCTTTGTCTTAAGTGAAAAGCAAGGTTGAGGATACCTCTAACTGAATAGGGAGAAAAGTAGAAGAGAAAGGCTGGCGATGCCTATAACTGGCTAAGGGGTTGGAGGTCGGGGGAAGAGGCAAGAGAAATGGAACAGCACATCTCTTTGTCTCTACTTACAAGTTGTAGGAAAGTTGTAATTAAGGCAGTTAATAATGTCTGAAGACATTTAATTAACGATTGTCAAACAGTTTGGATCCAGATCAGAGGCTGCATGACGCAGCGTCTGATCAGATTTCCAAACTGTTTGCAAACGCGCTTTGAAGCGCAATTTAGAGTGTGAAAGGGTATAGCAAAATCTGGGGATGTCTTTAATTTGTTTTCGGGGGATAGAGACAAGAGAGGAGGAATAGCACATCTCTTTGTCTTAAGTGAAAACCAAGGTTGAGGATGCCTCTAAATGAATAGAGAGAAAAATTGAAGAGAAAGGCTGTCAATGTCTATAACTGGCTATCAGGGAAAGGGCAAGAGAAGTGGAATAGCACATCTCTTTGTCTTAAGTGAAAAGCAAGGTTGAGGATGCCTCTAACTGAATAGAGAAAAAAATTGAAGAGAAAGGCTGTCAATGTCTATAATTGGCTATTGGGTGAAGGGCAAGAGAAGTGGAATAGCACATCTCTTTGTCTTAAGTGAAAAGCAAGGTTGAGGATACCTCTAACTGAATAGGGAGAAAAGTAGAAGAGAAAGGCTGGCGATGCCTATAACTGGCTAAGGGGTTGGGGGTGGGGGAAAGAGACAAGAGAAATGGAACAGCACATCTCTTTGTCTCTACATACAAGTTGTAGGAAAGTTGTAATTAAGGCAGTATATCTGAAGACATTTAATTAACGATTGTCAAACAGTCTGGATCCAGGTCAGAGGCCGCATTACGCAGCGTCTGATCAGGTCTCCAAACTGTTTGCAAACACGCTTTGAAGCGCAATTTAGAGAGGGAAAGGGTATAGTAAAATCTGGGGATGTCTTTAACTGGGTTTCGGGGGAGAAAGACAAGAGAGGTGGAATAGCACATCTCTTTGTCTTAAGTTAAAAGCAAGGTTGAGGATGCCTCTAACTGAATAGGGAGAAAAATTGAAGAGAAAGGCTGTCGATGTCTTTAACTGGCTATCGGGGGAAGGGCAAGAGAAGTGGAATAGCACATCTCTTTGTCTTAAGTGAAAAGCAAGGTTGAGGATACCTCTAACTGAATAGGGAGAAAAGTAGAAGAGAAAGGCTGGCGATGCCTATAACTTGCTAAGGGGTTGGAGATGGGGGGAAGAGGCAAGAGAAATGGAACAGCACATCTCTTTGTCTCTACTTACAAGTTGTAGGAAAGTTGTAATTCAGGCAGTATATCTGAAGACATTTAATTAACGATTGTCAAACAGTTTGGATCCAGATCAGAGGCCGCATTACGCAGCGTCTGATCAGGTTTCCAAACTGTTTGCAAACACGCTTTGAAGCACAATTTAGAGAGTGAAAGGGTATAGTAAAATCTGGGGATGTCTTTAACTGGCTTTCGGGGGAAAGAGACAAGACAGGTGGAATAGTACATCTCTTTGTCTTAAGTTAAAAGCAAGGTTGAGGATACCTCTAACTGAATAGGGAGAAAAATTGAAGAGCAAGGCTGGCAATGCCTATAACTGGTTAAGAGGTTGGGGTGGGGGGAAGAGGCAAGAGAAATGGAACAGCACATCTCTTTGTCTCTACATACAAGTTGTAGGAAAGTTGAAATTAAGGCAGTATGTCTGAAGACATTTAATTAACGATTGTCAAACAGTTTGGATCCGATCAGAGGCCGCATTACGCAGCGTCTGATCAGGTTTCCAAACTGTTTGCAAACGCGCTTTGAAGCGCAATTTAGAGAGTGAAAGGGTATAGTAAAATCTGGGGATGTCTTTAACTGGCTTTCGGGGGAAAGAGACAAGACAGGTGGAATAGTACATCTCTTTGTCTTAAGTTAAAAGCAAGGTTGAGGATGCCTCGAACTGAATAGGGAGAAAAATTGAATAGAAAGGCTATCGATGTCTATAACTGGCTATCGGGGAAAGGGCAAGAAGTGGAATAGCACATCTCTTTGTCTTAAGTGAAAAGCAAGGTTGAGGATACCTCTAACTGTACAGGGAGAAAAATAGAAGAGAAAGGCTGGCGATGCCTATAATCGGCTCAGAGGTAGGGGGAAGAGGCAAGAGAAATGGAACAGCACATCTCTTTGTCTCTGCATACAAGTTGTAGGAAAGTTGTAATTAAGGCAGTATGTCTGAAGACATTTAATTAACGATTGTCAAACAGTTTGGATCCAGATCAGAGGCGGCATTACGCAGCGTCTGATCAGGTTTCCAAACTGTTTGCAAACGCGCTTTGAAGCGCAATTTAGAGAGTGAAAGGGTATAGTAAAATCTGGGGATGTCTTTAACTGGCTTTCGGGGGAAAGAGACAAGACAGGTGGAATAGTACATCTCTTTGTCTTAAGTTAAAAGCAAGGTTGAGGATGCCTCTAACTGAATAGGGAGAAAAATTGAAGAGAAAGGCTGTCGATGTCTTTAACTGGCTATCGGGGGAAGGGCAAGAGAAGTGGAATAGCACATCTCTTTGTCTTAAGTGAAAAGCAAGGTTGAGGATACCTCTAACTGAATAGGGAGAAAAGTAGAAGAGAAAGGCTGGCGATGCCTATAACTGGCTAAGGGGTTGGAGGTCGGGGGAAGAGGCAAGAGAAATGGAACAGCACATCTCTTTGTCTCTACTTACAAGTTGTAGGAAAGTTGTAATTCAGGCAGTATATCTGAAGACATTTAATTAACGATTGTCAAACAGTTTGGATCCAGATCAGAGGCCGCATTACGCAGCGTCTGATCAGGTTTCCAAACTGTTTGCAAACACGCTTTGAAGCACAATTTAGAGAGTGAAAGGGTATAGTAAAATCTGGGGATGTCTTTAACTGGCTTTCGGGGGAAAGAGACAAGACAGGTGGAATAGTACATCTCTTTGTCTTAAGTTAAAAGCAAGGTTGAGGATACCTCTAACTGAATAGGGAGAAAAATTGAAGAGCAAGGCTGGCAATGCCTATAACTGGTTAAGAGGTTGGGGTGGGGGAAAGAGGCAAGAGAAATGGAACAGCACATCTCTTTGTCTCTACATACAAGTTGTAGGAAAGTTGTAATTAAGGCAGTATGTCTGAAGACATTTAATTAAGGATTGTCAAACAGTCTGGATCCAGGTCAGAGGCAACATTACGCAGCGTCTGATCAGGTCTCCAAACTGTTTGCAAACACGCTTTGAAGCGCAATTTAGAGAGGGAAAGGGTATAGTAAAATCTGGGGATGTCTTTAACTGGGTTTCGGGGGAGAAAGACAAGAGAGGTGGAATAGCACATCTCTTTGTCTTAAGTTAAAAGCAAGGTTGAGGATGCCTCTAACTGAATAGGGAGAAAAATTGAAGAGAAAGGCTGTAGATGTCTTTAACTGGCTATCGGGGGAAGGGCAAGAGAAGTGGAATAGCACATCTCTTTGTCTTAAGTGAAAAGCAAGGTTGAGGATACCTCTAACTGAATAGGGAGAAAAGTAGAAGAGAAAGGCTGGCGATGCCTATAACTAGCTAAGGGGTTGGAGATGGGGGGAAGAGGCAAGAGAAATGGAACAGCACATCTCTTTGTCTCTACTTACAAGTTGTAGGAAAGTTGTAATTCAGGCAGTATGTCTGAAGACATTTAATTAACGATTGTCAAATAGTTTGGATCCAGATCAGAGGCCACATTACGCATCGTCTGATCAGGTTTCCAAACTGTCTGCAAACACGATTTGAAGCGCAATTTAGAGAGGGAAAGGGTATAGTAAAATCTGGGGATGTCTTTAACTGGCTTTCGGGGAAGAAAGACAAGAGAGGTGGAATAGCACATCTCTTTGTCTTAAGTTAAAAGCAAGGTTGAGGATGCCTCTAACTGAATAGGGAGAAAAATTGAAGAGCAAGGCTGGCAATGCCTATAACTGGTTAAGAGGTTGGGGGTGGGGGGAAGAGGCAAGAGAAATGGAACAGCACATCTCTTTGTCTCTACATACAAGTTGTAGGAAAGTTGTAATTAAGGCAGTATGTCTGAAGACATTTAATTAACGATTGTCAAACAGTTTGGATCCAGATCAGAGGCCGCATTACGCAGCGTCTGATCAGGTTTCCAAACTGTTTGCAAACGCGCTTTGAAGCGCAATTTAGAGAGTGAAAGGGTATAGTAAAATCTGGGGATGTCTTTAACTGGCTTTCGGGGGAAAGAGACAAGACAGGTGGAATAGTACATCTCTTTGTCTTAAGTTAAAAGCAAGGTTGAGGATGCCTCTAACTGAATAGGGAGAAAAATTGAATAGAAAGGCTATCGATGTCTATAACTGGCTATCGGGGAAAGGGCAAGAAGTGGAATAGCACATCTCTTTGTCTTAAGTGAAAAGCAAGGTTGAGGATACCTCTAACTGAACAGGGAGAAAAATAGAAGAGAAAAGCTGGCGATGCCTATAATCGGCTCAGAGGTAGGGGGAAGAGGCAAGCGAAATGGAACAGCACATCTCTTTGTCTCTGCATACAAGTTGTAGGAAAGTTGTAATTAAGGCAGTATGTCTGAAGACATTTAATTAACGATTGTCAAACAGTTTGGATCCAGATCAGAAGCCGCATTACGCAGCATCTGATCAAGTTTCCAAACTGTTTGCAAACACGCTTTGAAGCGCAATTTATAGAGTGAAAGGATATAGTAAAATCTGGGGATGTCTTTAACTGGCTTTCGGGGGAGAGAGACAAGAGAGGAGGAATAGCACATCTCTTTGTCTTAAGTGAAAAGCAAGGTTGAGGATGCCTCTAACTGAATAGAGAAAAAAATTGAAGAGAAAGGCTGTCAATGTCTATAATTGGCTATTGGGTGAAGGGCAAGAGAAGTGGAATAGCACATCTCTTTGTCTTAAGTGATAAGCAAGGTTGAGGATACCTCTAACTGAATAGGGAGAAAAGTAGAAGAGAAAGGCTGGCGATGCCTATAACTGGCTAAGGGGTTGGGGGTGGGGGAAAGAGGCAAGAGAAATGGAACAGCACATCTCTTTGTCTCTACATACAAGTTGTAGGAAAGTTGTAATTAAGGCAGTATGTCTGAAGACATTTAATTAACGATTGTCAAACAGTTTGGATCCAGATCAGAGGCAACATTACGCAGCGTCTGATCAGGTCTCCAAACTGTCTGCAAACACGATTTGAAGCGCAATTTAGAGAGGGAAAGGGTATAGTAAAATCTGGGGATGTCTTTAACTGGCTTTCGGGGAAGAAAGACAAGAGAGGTGGAATAGCACATCTCTTTGTCTTAAGTTAAAAGCAAGGTTGAGGATGCCTCTAACTGAATAGGGAGAAAAATTGAAGAGAAAGGCTGTCAATGTCTTTAACTGGCTATCGGGGGAAGGGCAAGAGAAGTGGAATAGCACATCTCTTTGTCTTAAGTGAAAAGCAAGGTTGAGGATACCTCTAACTGAATAGGGAGAAAAGTAGAAGAGAAAGGCTGGCGATGCCTATAACTGGCTAAGGGGTTGGAGATAGGGGGAAGAGGCAAGAGAAATGGAACAGCACATCTCTTTGTCTCTACTTACAAGTTGTAGGAAAGTTGTAATTAAGGCAGTATGTCTGAAGACATTTAATAATCTATTGTCAAACAGTTTGGATCCAGATCAGAGGCTGCATTACGCATCGTCTGATCAGGTTTCCAAACTGTTTGCAAACATGCTTTGAAGCACAATTTAGAGAGTGAAAGGGTATAGTAAAATCTGGGGATGTCTTTAACTGGCTTTCGGGGGAAAGAGACAAGACAGGAGGAATAGTACATCTCTTTGTCTTAAGTTAAAAGCAAGGTTGAGGATACCTCTAACTGAATAGGGAGAAAAATTGAAGAGCAAGGCTGGCAATGCCTATAACTGGTTAAGAGGTTGGGGGTGGGGGGAAGAGGCAAGAGAAATGGAACAGCACATCTCTTTGTCTCTACATACAAGTTGTAGGAAAGTTGTAATTAAGGCAGTATATCTGAAGACATTTAATTAACGATTGTCAATCAGTTTGGATCCAGATCAGAGGCCGCATTACGCAGCGTCTGATCAGGTTTCCAAACTGTTTGCAAACGCGCTTTGAAGCGCAATTTAGAGAGTGAAAGGGTATAGTAAAATCTGGGGATGTCTTTAATTGGCTTTCGGGGGAGAGAGACAAGAGAGGAGGAATAGCACATCTCTTTGTCTTAAGTGAAAAGCAAGGTCGAGGATGCCTCTAACTGAATAGAGAAAAAAATTGAAGAGAAAGGCTGTCGATGTCTATGACTGGCTATCAGGGGAAGGGCAAGAGAAGTGGAATAGCACATCTCTTTGTCTTAAGTGAAAAGCAAGGTTGAGGATACCTCTAACTGAATAAGGAGAAAAATTGAAGAGAAAGGCTGGCTATGCCTATAACTGGCTAAGGGGTTGGGGGTGGGGGAAAGAGGCAAGAGAAATGGAACAACACATCTCTTTGTCTTAAGTGAAAACTGTTTTCAAACACGCTTTACGGCGCAATTAAGAGAGTAAAAGGGTAATGTGGGGGGGGGGGGGGGGGGGGGGGGGGGGGGGGGGGGACAGTGGCAAGGGCGCTGGGAGAAGGCCAGAACACTCAGAAAGACACTGGGAGGAATCAGGAACACTTTGAAAGACGCTGGGAGGGCTGAAGAACACTCAGAAAGACACACTGGGAGGACTTAGGGTCACTTGAAAAGATGCTGGGAGGGCTGAAGAACACTCAGAAAGACACTGGGAGGAATCAGGAACACTTTGAAAGACGCTGGGAGGGCTGAAGAACACTCAGAAAGACACACTGGGAGGACTTAGGGACACTTGAAAAGATGCTGGGATGCCTCGGGAACACTCGGAAAGACACTGGGAGGGATCAGGAACACTTTGAAAGACGCTGGGATAAAAAAAAAAAAGAACAAAAAGAACAAGATATCTCTCACCTGTTGTACTGAAGCCTGATAGCTTTACCTTTCTGTTTCATCCGTTTTAATCTAAATCCATTCAAATTTGTAGTATAGCAAATATATAACCTATTAATTCTAGTATAGTAGAGTACATCAAGGGCAGATAACTAGAGCCTAAACAATATTACTGAAATGAAGCCTTTGTAATTTTCTAGCATTTCAAAGTATGTCAAGGTCATATATACTTGCACACAAAGTATATAGCTATAAGTTCTCGAAGGAGTGCAATTATTGTTGAAATCTAATCATTGTGACAATAGTTATCTGCCCCACACAAAAGGTCTGATTTCGAAAACAGCCCCACAACCGGGCATTTTTTTTTTATATTATATAAATAATTTTAATACGTGTCAAGTACCTGTGCTTCACAGGAAATTGATTCAATTTTATCCTTCAACTAACATAAGTTCTAAACCAAATTACTCATTGCCTACATAATTTCCCCACTTGAACCTCATCTGTAGACAAACTCCTAAAATTTGTCTAACTCATGGGTTGATTTCATGTCAGTCATGTTGTATGAAGTCACGGATTCAAAATATGTACTGGCGGTCCGACATTTTGAGAAATTGACAACTTTGTAATGTAGATTTTATCTTCCGGGACGCATAAAATTGGAATGAGCCATCCATTTAATTTTTAAAATTCGTATTATGACCTGCCAATAAAGAATAAACTAAGACTTTGCATTCAGCTTTAACAAGACTCGATCAACTTCATTCAATTTCTTTCCGATACAAGGGGTGAATGTTTACCCTAGCACCAGTTTTCTAGGGGCGAATCTGATTGGTTCAAGCACCGTTTTCGTCCAATCGAAATCAGCGACACGTACCAGTGTTAGTATAAACAAATCAACTGGCAACTAGCGTACATTATATGATGGTTTCAAAGAAAAAACGACTTCGTTTAAGGCTGCAAAGAATCAAATGCAGATATTAACGTGACCGACAACAGTGTTAACGGCAAAGTCCGTAAGTTCCAGCCATAATAGACACTCATTTTAAAGCATTTATTTTATTAATTGCGAGATCATCACCACGACTTTCCTCACCCGTCTTGTATGTATATGGACTCAGTCAATCTACGACGTGCAGCTACAGATTCATCCACACCAGAAAATAAATTCCACGGTCTAGTAATGAATATATAATACCTTATAAGAAATATTTTCCTGTTATTCTAGCAGACCTTGGCTTAAAGGGACTCGCAACCGGATGGTGTACTTGTCAAAATAAAATAAAATACTCAAATAAAAGCAAATTTGTGGCATTATTTGGCTTCCGACATTAAAAAAATATGATCAGTCCAAAAAAAGTCTCAAGAATCGTCACCGAATCTTAGATTTTTAGATATTTTCCATCGTTTTTCTATACCGACTAGTAGACGGTATAGTTGTTGCTGTTGCTTCTCTACACGGGCTCAGACATAAACACGAGCCGAATTACGAAGTTGTATGCACTTTCGATAGTACACATTGAAATACGTTAAATCGATCCGAGATAAACGGATAGTTCCGTGGTCCATTGGTCTAAGCGGTTTCCCCTATTTTGCCTTCTGTCCGCCAATGCCGGGCCCCGGGTTCGATTCCCACCAGAGACCAATATTTTTTTTTATTGAAATACATTTTTTTAAACAGAATTTCTTATCCTAAACTAATTCTTTACCATTTATATAAGCGTTTGACACATATTTACAAATTACTATTTTTAATGCACCATCTGGTTGCGAGTCGCTTTAAAAGTACTTTCCTCATTACTCTCAATCTACTTTAAACAACAATTTTCTTTCAATACTGAAATCAAGCTATGGAGTAAAATGCTAAGGACCATGATCAATTGTTTCTTGCAGTTCACGTGAGGTTTATATGAACCTGGTTCAGTAAAAACAGGTGACAGTAAAACAGAAAGCTCCGTAGGAGATTTTAACTTATTTTAAGCTCCAACTTGGAACTCAATGGAGAGAAAAAGTAATCACATAGTTATTTATAAAACAATTCTGCTGATTAAGTTTCTATCAAATGTGTTCTGTAAACATGATAATTGCTTATCTAACTGTCCTTTCACTGCTTTGGAGTTTATTTAACAAATACATGTAGGTCTAACTCTCTTACTGAATTCAGTCTTATTTCTTGGAGGTTGATGGTAAATACCGCAGTCAATTTATGTGGGACTCATAGTTTTGGACTCCAGTGAGTCCTGGGACTCATAAGAAAAAAATTGTAAAAAAACACTGATTATATTAGCAGAAAGTAGCTTAAAGCAGGCTGAAAGTAAAGCAGAATGCGCCTTAAGGCATATTCTGCTTTGCTTTCAACCTGCTTTAAGTGGTCACCTATTGTCAAAACTAGAAACAGGCTATGGAGGAATGGGTTAAATGACCGAGACTATGCTATCTCCCAACAGTTCATTGCAGTGGGATTTTCCTGTAGATACTGTAAAAATCCCTCTATTATGACTTCTAAACTATGTTAATCAGTGGGTGTTTACATTGTGTTTATTATTAGGTGTTTACGACAGGTGACTCTTAAAAGCAAGGTGACAGTAAAACAGAAAGCTCCATAGGAGCTTTCTGTTTTACTGTCACCTTGTTTTAAGCTGTCCCACTGTCTTTTATACAAGTGATTAGTCTTTGTTTTAGTGGTAGTAATAGAGACGTTTTACTGTATATAATTATACCAAGCAAAAGTAAGCAAATTATATTACATGTATATACACTGGTTATAAACGCTAGGCAATCTTCCCCAACCCATTACCCCATAGCTTATTTCTAATTTCTGAGATAGTTGACCATTTAAAGCAGGTTGAAAGTAAAGCAGAATGCCCCTTAAGGTGCATTCTGCTTTACTTTCAGCCTGCTTGAAGCTGTTATCTGCTGGAATATAGAAAATATGTCTTATGATTTTTATTTGTGACAGTATAAATTGGAACTATTTTTTTCAGTAGAGGAATTACTCAAAGGCGTAAAGAGGTGTATTTATGGGGTTATGGGTTAAGTCCCTTCCTCCTATACATTATAACATATACTACTTATAGCAAGCTACTGACTATACCTCTTTCATCCAGGCAATCTGCTAGTCCAAAATAACAAGACAAATATATTACATAGTCCAAAATAACAAGACATCTATATTACATAGTCCCCATAACAAGACAAATATATTACATAGTCCAAAATAACAAGACATCTATATTACATAGTCCCCATCACTGAAGACATCTATATTACATAGTCCCCATCTAGCAACTCCTTTGACATGACACACAGAAGGCATTTCCAGTATCTTTCCAGATGGTAATTCAAAGCAGGTTGAAAGTAAAGCAGAATGCTCCAAGTTAATGGGCATTCTGCTTTATTTTAAACCTGCTGTAACCATGTACCCCATATCCTGTTTCTAGTTTTGAAGATAGATGACCACTTAAAGCAGGCTGAAATGCTTTAAGTATGCTGCTGCAAGAATATAGCAACTTTTTCTTATGGAACATGTTCATGACTGTATAAATTTGATATATTTTCTTCAGTGGAAGAATAAATTAAAAAAGCGCTTCTATGGGGGAAAGGGTTAGGCGGTTATCTTTCTTCAAAACTAAAAACAAGTTATGGTCATTGGCGTAAAGGGTTAATGTCTATTAAATATAAATTGAAATTTGTACACAGCTACTATTCAAAAGAACATTATTTCTTGTAATCTATTAGCCCTTAACCCATTACCCATAAATATGCCTTTTTACGCCTTGAAATAATTCCTCCACTGCAGAAAACAGTTCCTTTTTATACAGTCATTAATATGAACTATAGGAAATACTTTCTATGTATCCTAGCAGATGGTAGCTTAAAGTAGGCTGAAAGTAAAGCAGAATGTGCCTTAAGGCACATTCTGCTTTACTTTCAACCTGCTTTAAGTGGTTACCTGTCTTCAAAACTAGAAACAGGCTATGGGTTAATAGGTTAAGCTGGTGACAGCCTTACTCTTTGCATGCTGGGTATTTTTTATCTACAACAATTGTTGCCTACTACTGCTCTAAAATTAGATTTTTTAACATTCAGTTTGAATCCTGATGAGATGCTGTGTTATGCTGCATCTTATCAGGATACAAACTGTTTGCATAGATAATGAAATTGTGCAAAGAGTTTAAGCAAAGAATTATCTGATTTCTCCTAATCAAGAATTATCTATTTCTACAGATCTATCCAGATTTTACATTATGTACCAGGTATTAAACTGATCTTTTTACCCCCATAGCATATTTCTACTTTTTAAAATGGGTGACTTCTTAAAGCATGTTGAAAGTAAAGCAGGATGCGCCTTAAGGCACATTCTGCTTTTCTTTCAGCCTGCTTCAAGCTATAATCTGATACGATATATATAAATATTTCTTTTGCTACATATTCCTGACTGTATAAATTGGAACCATTTCCTTCACTGGAGGAATAAATTAAAGACGTAATAAGGCGTATTTATGGGGTAATGGGTTAATATAGGGAATTAGTACATAACTAACATATTAAGCATAAAGTTAAATCTAAGTCAGAGGCCAATGTAAAAGGTCAAGGTCAACAAACTGCAAAGCAACATGCAGTACTTAACCCATATAGGGCTATTTAGGCAACTGGTTCTAATGGGGTATACCCTGAATGCTGTAGGGTCAAAATGGGATGGAAAAAAATCACCCATGTTATGGCTTAGCATTTTTTACTTGATTTCAGAATTTCAATTAGGTCAGTTATGGTCTAATTACTGAATTAATGGACCTTGTTAATGCATTACCCCAAAGCTTTTTCTAGTTTTAAATATAGGTGACTACTTTAAGCAGGCTAAAAGAAAAGCAGAATGTGCCTTAAGGCGCATTCTGCTTTACTTTCAGCCTGCTTTAAGCTTCCATCTGTTAGAATAATGATATATAAGCATGACTTTGTAAAGTGGAATTTTTTCTCTCCTGTGAATGAATAAATTAAGAGGCGTAAAGGGGCGTATTTATGGGGTAATTGAAGACTTAATGTTGGATCTAAATGCAGATGTTTAACGCTGCCTGTCAAAGTGATACCTAAGTCTTACTTTTGCTCCTTCAGTTTGCTTAGACCACAAAACGACATTCGACATTCCTCGATTCTGGTAGATGGCTCAAAGAATGGCTGTACTGTATTTTATACTTCTTAATCATGATTTATAAATAAACCTGATACAGAGATAAACTAACACATGGGTAACTAACTGTATCTACAGCTTTCCCTCCCTACAACAACCCTCCCAACAATAACTCCCTCCAAACAACGACCCTTGTTGCATTTCCCTAAACAGGACCAATTATGGCTTACGCTGTTACTGCTGTAATATCGTCTGCTTAAAGTTGTTGTCTGCTGTTTTTCTAAGAGTTACAAATTGAACATTTATACAGAAAAACTTAATGACAAATGACAAACAGCTTGAACACTGATCAGACGCCGCGTTACGCGGCTTCTGATCTGGATTCAAGCTGTTTGCAAATGTTAACCAATTTACCTGCCTCTATGAACTCCCTCAGAACAACGCACACAATGTCTGTCTCCCAATGGGTGTCATTGTAGAGAAGGGGTGCTGTAGAGTTCAATCAATACTGTACATGTCGAACTCAAAATGCAAATAACTACATGTGTAATGCTTTAAGATTGAATGAAAATTTAAACTAACCTGAGAAGAGGATTTTTCTGAAAGACCTGCCATTCACTCTCCTTTCTTCGGGAACAAAGTTCTGCAAGTAATATACAACATTGTAAAGTTGCCAGTTTCATAAACAATCTTAACCTCTCACCCCATGGTGTTTCTAGTTTAACCCATTACTCCATAGATACACATTTTAACTCCTTTAATTTATTCCTTCAACGAAGAAAATAGTTCCAATTTATATAGTCTTTGATATGTACTATAAGAAATATTTTCTTTATGCTAGCAGATGCACAGGGGCGGAACGCGGTCATACGGTAAGTGAATTGTAGACTACATCGCGTCACAAATATTGAACGATTTTTGTCATGCTTTTGAAGTCGGAGTAGCCCCAGTGATGGCCCGGTCAGAAGAAAACGGTTCCAAATGGTAACATACTCTTTCTTTGACTAGTAAATTGTTTTGGACGTCAGTATAAATAGTGCAAGAATATCAAGGGAGGTCAGCTCCTGATGTGGTTGTGATAGTTATATTCGAATCGGTGAAAAAATGTAAACAAGAGGGCCATGGCCCTTAATTCGCTCACCTGAGTTCATTGTGCCTAAGCTTACTAGGCAAGACAACATTTTAATATAGCTGTAAATGGAATTATCTTCCAGACAAAAAAAACATGATAAATTGGAATAGCTTAAAAAAATATTGTTGGCAGGGTTATGGCCCTTATCCATGACACTTCCTCTTATCATTAAGCTACATGTATTTCCGTATGATTATTTATTGCACATTCTGCTTTACTTTCAACCTGCTTTAAGTTATTATCTACTAAGATATAGATACTATTTCTTATTTCTTACATTTTTATGACTGTATGACTATGGAATTATTTTCTTTAGAGGGGGAATAAATTAAAGGCGTAAAAAGGCATAATTATGTATGGGGTAATGGGTTTACATCAGTAGAACTGGAGTTATCTCCAGGACAAGAAAATATGATAATGGGAAATAACTCAAAAATGACATTGACCTTTGTAGGACATGACCCAAGTTATAAAGTTTCTAACTTATGTAGTTCCAAAGTTATGGCTAAGATTAAAGTTGTGGACTGACATACAAACAAATGGAAAAACAGACAAAAAAAGTAGACAGACAAAAACAATATGCCCCCAACTTAGTTGTGCAGGGGCATATAAAATGTAGCAGACAACACCTTATGTTGCTGTTACAGTGTAGTTGACCTGAGTTCAGTTATGCAATACAGTTCTGCCAGTTCTGCAGCTGGGGTCTTAACTCTTATAATGCTGAATTGCTGTCTGCTATACAAACAATGAATGTGAATTATGTAAAAAAAAAATCATACTTCACATTTTCTAAATTAAAGAAACTATGTAAATAAGTGGCAAATAGTTTGGATCCAGATTAGATGCAGCATAATGTGGCATCTGATCTGTATCCAAACTGTTTGCAAATATCAGTGATTTACACTATATAACTCTATGTAAAACTGTGACCCCCGGGGTGGGGCCAATTTTGACCCCAGGGGCATAATTTGAACAAACTTTATAGAGGACCTGTAGGTGATGCTATGTGCCAAATAGCTAAGCTCTGGCCCTCGTAGTTTCAGACAAGAAGATTTTTTAAGATTCCATTGAAAAAATCTATTTTTAGCTCCGGTGACCTTGATATGCAACCGACCAGAACCATTTGAACAAAATAGGTAAAGGGCATCTAGAAGTGTCACCATGCCAAATATCTAAGCTCTGGCCATATTAGTTTCAGAGGAGAAGAGGTTTGAAAATTTCACTATATATCTCAGGGATTTCCCCAGGAATTTCTGAAGGCATGTTGAATTTGGGGCATAGGGGGAGGGTGCGGGAGGGCTCTCCCTCCCGCGCTGCGGCGATTTTTTTTGCTCTTTAATTAATGAAATAGTGCATTTTTGGCATTAAGTTTTCACTTATTCACCCCATCCACTGGTGGCCATGTTGTTTGAGCTAGGAAGATTATTGGAAGAAAACTGACAAATGGTCACCCATGAATCATCATTTGTGTACAATGCTTCTTAAATCAGAACAACAGTTTCAGAGAAAAAAAAATTGAAATTTTTTCCATACAGAAATAATAGGAAAACTTGCCCCTCCCACTGGTGGCCAGGTTTTTTTTTAAATAACAAAAAGATTTTAAGAAATCTGGTAGAGAATCATCAATTGACCATTTGTGTAAAATTATTTTTTAATTTGGACCAGTAGTTTCAGAGAAGAAGATTTTTAAAGTTTTTAGTAAACAGTAACATAAGGAAAACTTGCCCCACCCATTGGTGGCCATGTTATTTAAGATAACAAAATGATTTTAAGAAATCTAGTAGAGGATCATCAATTGACCATTTGTGTAAAATTATTTTTAATTTGGACCAATAGTTTCAGAGAAGAAGATTTTTAAAGTTTTTAGTAAACAGTAACATAAGGAAAACTTGCCCCACCCACTGGCGGCCATGTTTTTTAAGATAACAAAATGATTATAAGAAATCTGCTAGAGGATCATCAATTGACTATTTCTGTAAAATTATTTTTAATTTGGACCTGTAGTTTCAGAGAAGAAGATTTTTAAAGTTTTTAGTAAACAGTAACATAAGGAAAACTTGCCCCACCCACTGGCGGCCATGTTTTTTTTAGATATCAAAGTATTTTTAAGAAATCTGGTAGAGGGTCACCCATGGATCATTTGTATAAAATTACTTTCAAATCGGACCAGTAGTTTTTGACAAGAAGATTTTTTAAGTTTTCACTATATAGCCATATGAAGAAAATCTGCCCCACCCACTAGCGGCCATGTTTTTTAAGATAGGAATTTTTTTTCTTGAGGTTAAAGAAAAGAAATTGTTTTTGTACCCTATCGAAGATAGATCTAGATCTACGATAATACAATGGAGGTCTCGTAAAAAATATAAAAAAAATTATGTGTCAAGAACCTGTGGGTTAATGACAATGGAAAATTTCTCTGCATCCCGGCAAGTGGATGTCAAATGGTGGATTCATGTTTACTTTAAGCCTGCTCTTAACATCCATCCATCAAGTGCTAATTTTAAACATCGCAATTTATGTAATTTCCTGTCATATTCTAAATGGAAGTTTATAACGACTAATCTAATTGGATGTTTTCAAAAAATGACGCTAGGAAGCATGCCGCGCATTTGGATTTCATTTCGGAAGTTTGGAATACTGTTTGCGTCTGTTACGTGATTATTAATACGGAGTTGTGAGGAAATCAATTCTAAAAGGTAATTTATATTCATTTAAAACATTCGTTTGTTCAGTATTTGCGGAGAATTTCCTTATTTAACAGGCCCCGTATCGAGGATATTTTTTCGAGGCAAAAAAGGATTTCACGTCTCGTTATCCACCGTTAATCATCTTTTGACTGTTAAATTCGGGAAAAGGAATGTCCGAGATTCCGGTTTCGGCTGGTATTTATTTTTCTTTCAGCGTTGTTCGTAGCTTGTTTTCCAAAAATCATTCAAGTCGCTGTTTGTAAAGTAAGCCATGTTCGGCATGTTGTAGAATCTACTCGCATCAAAACCAGAAACGTCACTCAAAATGGAACGAGTCCCTGTCAATCACCGTTTAGATAAGGAAATTCGGCTCCTGATTGGTTGATGAAGCTAAGCACACGCCCGACACGCGTGACGGCGTTTGGCATATGAAATAATTAGATCTACTGGAATACACAACACAGAGCCCTGATTAAGGCTAGTCGCTCTACGGATTAAGACATGTCGGCCAGATCAAAGCATGTCGCGAAGAGACCGCCGGGAAGGAAGACATGTCGCCCACAACAGGCGAAAACAGCCTGGGGAAATCCCTGTAACTCTATGTAAAACTATGACCCCCGGGGCGGGGCTAATTTTGACCCCAGGGGCATAATTTGAACAAACTTGATAGAGGACCTGTAGATGATGCTATGTGCCAAATATCTAAGATCTGGCCCTTGTAGTTTCAGACAAGAAGATTTTTAAGATTTCCTTATTTTTTCACTTTGGTTGCCATGGCAACCAGAGTTCTACATTGTTTTTAATTCTTTGAACAAATTTGAAAGAGCTTGACCCAAGGAACATTCCTGTAAAGTTTGGTTGAAATCTGTCAAGCGGTATAGGAGCAGATGTCAATTGTTAACGACGACAGACGACGCACGACGACGGACATAGGGCCATCCCAATAGCTCACCTTGAGCCTTTGGCTCAGGTGAGCTAAAAACATCACAAAGCGGTGATTACTTTCTTTTTGTATGGAATACATCTATTGTATCGGATACCGTCTATGATGCCATATAGCACTTGAGTTTATAATTTTGATGGATAGTCTGTGTGTGGGTGTCATCCTAACAAACCATGTCGAAGCAAATGTAACGCTTTTGAGACAACAACGTAATGCATTTGTGGACGATTCACATTTTTACCGTCACACATTTTTGACAACTACTTTGTAAGTTTCACGATAGAGACAACCAATGTTTGCACTGTTATAAACGCTTTTGTGAGCCAGTAGATGTTATAAGACATCATATTATATCGCACCCACAACGTAGACTAGCAGTCACTGTGGATACAACTGGGACTGCGCAATAAAGACAAGGCTATTCAACATTAAAGGAAAAGATGTACAGCATATAATATCGACAGAATCAATATCGACACAATTACTTAAAAACATCAAAAACCAACTAGAAAGATAACCGAAAGCCACGTACATGAAACAATAATAAATTCAACCAACCAAAAATTGATAATGAAGATATCCCTAATGGAATAAACAAGACTACACATTCAATAAACACTTATGCCCCCAGTGGCATCCTTGACAATATACTCTGAATTTTTTTAAAGCCGAATTAGGTCAAGGTCAAAATGAGCATGGGTAATATTGTACTGTACTGTACTGTAATTGAAGAAATAATAAGACTCCACAGACATTTCATATACTACTTTTGATACTTAGGGTGCCTATTTTACAGAAATACTTGTTAAGTCCGATAATGAGGGAGCCAGGTGCTGCAGTGACATTGGCATTTTAGATCACTTGTTGTTGTTGCTGCTAAGGATTTACGTCCCAAAAGCTGTCTTATTTCTGTGAGCAGATGACTAGCCATTATTGCCTAGACATCCCTGCAGCCGCCTTGGAATAATCCGCCAATATCTAGAGTGGCTATTTCTGACATCTTGCGATGGTTCTCAAAGTTGAAAATGTCGAAGTCGGGTTGATGTCCAACGATGACGAATTATGTTTCAAGTGCTGGCTCCTAAATTATATGAGGAAACAAGAGCGGCATGCGGCCCTAAATCGCTCACCTGGTATCCATGATTACGGTCATGTTAATGGACCAGTAATGATTAAGTTTTCACTTATTCACCTCCACCCACTGGTGGCCATGTTGTTTGAGCTAGGAAGATTATTTGAAGAAATCTGGCAAAGGGTCACCCATGAATTGTAAAATCATTCTTAATTCAGACCAATAGTTTCAGAATTTTTTTTGAAAGTTTTTCTATACAGAAATATAAGGAAAACTTGCCCCACCCACTGGCGGCCATGTTTTTTAAGATAACAAAATGATTTTAAGAAATCTGGTAGAGGGTCTTCAATTAACCATTTGTGTAAAATTATTTTGAATTTGAACCAGTAGTTTCAGAGAAGAAGATTTTAAAGTTTTTACTATATAGTAAGATGCCCCACCCACTGGCGGCCATGTTTTTTAAGATAACAAAATGATTTTAAGAAATCTGGTAGAGGATCATGAATTGACCATTTGTGTAAAATAATTTTTAATTTGGACCAGTAGTTTCAGAGAAGAAGATTTGTAAAGTTTTTACTATACAGTAACATAAGGAAAACTTGCCCCACCCACTGGCGGCCATGTTTTTTTAGATATCAAAATAAGAAATCTGGTAGAGGGTCACCAATGGCACATTTGGGTAAAATTATTTTAAATTCGGACCAGTAGTTTTTGACAAGAAGATTTTTAAAGTTTTTTCAATTGGTTGCCATGGCAACCACAATTTCAATTGGATGACCTATATTTGAAAAAATCTGAGAGAGTACCCTACAAGGAACAATCCAATGAAGTTTTGAAGAAATTGGCCCAGTGGTTTCAGAGAAGAAGATCTTTAAAGAAAAAGTTTGACGATGGACGGACTGACTGACGGACGGACGGACGTTCTCACAGTTGGACATTTGTTGGGTATATTTTTTGTTTAAAAGTACCCAACAGTACACTAAAATACCCAACAATAACAATAGGGCAATCACGGAATGAATGGAATCTATTGTTCTCCCTACCCAACAAAGGACCTTTCATGCGCTCGGACGGACGGACGGACGACGACGGACGACGGACACAGGGCGATCACAATAGCTCACCTTGGCACTTCGTGCCAGGTGAGCTAAAAACAACAAAGACATGTCCTTGGTTCAGGCAATCCTTCAAGTCCGGCGCTCTTAAGGGTTTCACCCGCCGATGTTGGTCCATGGTTCAGACATTGGCTTAGTCTACCAC
This sequence comes from Gari tellinella, assembly GCA_922989275.2. Taxonomy (NCBI): domain Eukaryota; kingdom Metazoa; phylum Mollusca; class Bivalvia; order Cardiida; family Psammobiidae; genus Gari; species Gari tellinella. The sequence continues at coordinate 40,084,969 of OV277857.1, read as the reverse complement.
GCTTAGTCATGGACTGAACTCCCGTTCCTCTCACACTACGTGAACGTCTCAGGGGGAGCAATGTAGTTTAGATCACTCCGTGCATATACCTGTAACTGTACCAGGTGAATGGCTGAAAAGCATTGTCCAGTGATTGAGGGAGTTCCTTCCATCTGTTACGCATTTAATACGCAATACATTTTAGATAAAGTCCGGATGGAAGAATGGACATCATTTTTGAACAGGTAGACAGTAGTGATATGGATATTGATCACATAGCAAGTCAATTATTTTGGGACGTTGTCAAATACAACGATATTAAAACTTTCACTACATGAAGTTCACTGCTATATCTAAGATATTCTGGACAGTTAGTTCGTCTCTTTTCCACTCTAAATGTCTACAATCTATGGGTGGACTTTAAACAAGGGCCACTATGGCCCTAAATCACTCACCTGGTAACCATGTAACCATGTACACCGTGTGACCTAGTTTTTGACCGGGCATGACCCTCATTCTAACTTGACCTCGATTTCAATGAGACAAACATTTTGTTCAAGTTTCATTGAAGATTCAATGAATTTTGTAGTCTCTAGAGTGTTAACGAGGATTTTGGATGATTTGACCTAGTGACCTAGTTTTTGACCGGACATGACCCACATTCAAACTTGGCCTAGATTTCATTGAGGCAATCACATTGATAAAGTTTCATGAAGATCCAATGAAATTTGTAGTCTCTAGAGTGTAAAGGTTTTTCGAAGATTTGACCTAGTGACCTAGTTTTTTAAACGGACATGACCCACATTCGAACTTGGCCTAGATTTCATTGAGGCAATCATATTGATGAAGTTTCATGAAGATCCAATGAAATTTGTAGCCTCTAGAGTGTTAACAAGGTTTTTCGATAATTTGACCTAGTGACCTAGTTTTTGACCGGACATGACCCACATTCGAACTTGACCTAGATTTCATTTAGGCAAACATTGTGACCAAGTTTCATCAAGATCCAATGAGATTTGAGCCTGCTAGAGTGTTAACGAACAATTGTGAACGGACGGAGGGACGACGGACATCCAGCGATCCTAAAAGCTCACCTTGGCACTACGTGCCAGGTGAGCTAAAAACACAGGGGATTGACAGGAAAATCTGTAAATCTCAAGAACCTGGCATTTCGAAAGCTATTCAAAATATATTACTTTATCAGTACATCACTCGTGGTTAATCGCAGCAGATAAACGTAGTTTGGATCAAGAGTAAATTTCGATTGACTTGGTTCGGAAACGCATGAGGTCTGTGCTTTTAAAACTTTTGTATCACTCTAACAAAACGTTTTTTATCTACTAGCAGCTCCACAGAAAGCATGCAAAAAAGCATTGGTCTCCCCGAAAATGTTCCTTCTTTTCTCATGTGCAGTGCCCCGAATAGTGCTCCTTTGAAAACTGCATTCGAACATGTTGAGCTCCCCAAGGAGGCGAAGCAAGGCTTTAGCAAAATCGATTGTTTGACAGAAACGAAAGAACTTTTAATTTGGAATGCTTGGAGCAAACACGTTTTAAACGCATACTCAAGAAACCAGCTTTCACCACAATGCAAGGTAAAGCAACGGAAACAGCAATCGACCCCCAATGTAACCTTAAAGACCTTAAGTAAGTAGTTTAACAATAACAAAGACTGCATTATGGTCGTCTAATGTTCGTGACATAGTAGTCCACAAAACGTGACATAGACATTTAACTCGTCCAAAAATGTGTGACAATAAAGCGAATGGCAGGAAGGATTTTGATCGTCCATTTTTACACCTTTAATGTTAGACAAGCATCGCTTCAGTTAAAAAAAGTGTTTGGAAAGATCGAAAAGTATCTCTGCTCATCGAAAATTGTTTTAATCAAACACACGTGTCTCTAAATTACGCTAAAAGCTTAACTATTTGTCTTTCTGACACATTTAAGCAATGAATTATTACAATTTCAGGATCATAAAGGCATTACTGATCCAGATAAGTCGTTGAAATACATACCCTCTATCTTCCTTTTTCCAATACTCAATGAATCTTTGCAATATTTCTTTATTTGATAATAAAAATACCGGTCATACAATGTTTAATGAAATTTTCAGGTTAAGTCAGCATCTTAAACGAGCATAAATCATCCAATATTTGTTACGCGATGTAGTCTACAATTCGCTTACCGCGTAAACGCGCTCCGCCCCTGTGAGATAATAGCTTAAAGTAGGCTGAATGTAAAGCAGAATGCATCTTAAGGTACATTCTGCTTTACTTTTTACCTGCTGTATATGGTCACCTATCTTCAATACATGTACTAGAAACAGGCTACGGGGTGATGTAGATTGAAAATCTCTTATTTTTATTTACTAAAGAAAAAATCTCCCATTTAGGAAGTGCTGAACATAATATGATAAAACACAGAAGAGGGTAGCTTTAAACAGGTTGCAGCTTAAATTGCATTCTGTTCAACTTTCAATTTGTTTAAAGTGACCACCTGTCATCAAAACTAAAACATGTTCTCCAATGTAAATGACATGGTTATTCAACTGATAAGTAGTGTATAAAAGACATCACAATAGCTTTTTGCTTTACTTTTATCCTACTTTAACCAATAACCCCATAGCTTGTTTCTAGTTTTGAAAACAGGTTGAACTTAAAGCAGGTTGAACTTAAAGCAGGATGTGCCTTAAGGCACATTTTGCTTTACTTTCAGCCTGCTTTAAGTGTCCATCTGCCAGAATATAGAAAATAGTTCTTATCATTCATAATCATAACTGTATCAATTAAAACTATTATCTTCATTGGAGGAATAAATTAAAGGCATTAAAAAGCTTAATTATGGGATAATGGGTTAAAAAGCAATCAGTCTTTAACAAAAACCTCTACATAATAGAGTAATGACATAGGATATTGAATGCATTGTTAAAACGTCATTAATACACAATTGCATAAGGTCCATACCTCATTTGCTTATATTTTTCCAATAATTATAAATGAAAAATAATCAATGGGTGTTATTAACCGATTACCCAATAAATACAACTGTTTTAGGCTGTTATGCCATAAATTTATTCCTCCACTAAGCAGACTGAAAGAAAAGTATAATGTGCCCCATTCTGCTTTATTTTTTACCTGCTGTAAGTGGTTACCTATCTTTAACCCATTACTCAATAGCCTGTTTCTAGCTTTGAAAATAGGTAACTACTTAAATCAGGTTGAAAGTAAAGCACAATGCGCCATATGGCGCATTCTGCTTTTCTTTCAGCCTGCTTTAAGCTATTATCTGCTAGAATTTAAAAAATATTTCTTTAGATTTTTATTTGTGACAGTATGAATTAGAACTATTTTCTTCAGTAGAGGAATTAATTAAAGGCGTAAAAAGCGTATTTATGGGGTAATGGGTTAAATCAAGAAACCGGCTATGGGTTAATGAGTTAAACGCTTGCACTGTCTGTTTAAATGGTATTTATGAGACACTCACTAATGAGAATACTATGTCGGTAGACTCAGCATCCAGTACATACAGGATTCCCTCAGCCACACCCACAATGATCAATGAACCATCTGGACTCCATTCCACTGCCTCTATCTCATGGTCTGTGAGTAACAAGAAGCAAATCATTCATGAAACTTTTACTTTGCTGATGGCAGGACCTTTTGTCAAGAAAAGTTCCATTTTTAATAAACAGGAATTATTTCTTTATAAAATAATATAACTTAATAATTTCTATACATTCAAGTGAACTGTACAGAGACTATAAGATATTGTGCAAACAAAAATAGTTCATGAAATTTTATCTGGAAATATCAATGTTTAAAAAAAGTCAAATTCTAAAAAAGTTACTAAATTTTAAAATAATAACAAATCTACCTGTTTTAGCTCAGCACATTATTACATGTTTTGGGGTGAATCATGCACTTAGTGATACAAGCATCAAACTTGGCACACTTGCACTTCTATCTGTAGTATTTCATAAAAGCCTGTTAGCCACTTGAAAAAATTAAAATGGCGGCCATTTTTCAAGATGGCCGCCATTACAGGTTCGAAAATACAGTTTTGTTGCTAATATTTGACATATATGGCCGTTCTTTACAGTTTTGGTGTCTAAGTATATGTTTTAAAGTATAAGGAAACTAACTACGGGTGTATCAATGTCATGAATTTAAGAAATTTTCAAAGTATATGAAAACACTCTATGATGGTTTTGTATTGAAGAGCTATTTAAGATCAATGACAAAAAATAGAAAAAGTGTACATTTTGGTGAACAACAGTTGGCTCCATGGCCATGTAAAATTTACCCCACCCACTTTCTCTTATTTTGTCCTTTTTAAACAGCCCGCTTCAATAAAATCCATTTTAAATGAAAACAAATATGATAATTTGGTTTTGTGTTACTTATTTCCTATCTATGGTACTATTTCTTCATACAAAAACTAATTTAAGAGACAAGAGCCGCATGCGGCCCTAAATCGCTCACCTGAGGACTATTGTGTTATATATTACTCAATGCAAAATGAAGTTTGTCATTGCATGTATGTGGACTGTTGCATGAAGAAGTAATTCGGAATCTGTTTGTCATTATTACTATATGAGCAAAGTGGGAAAATATGGCAATGATATAAATAGTGCTAATAAAGGGTCACTTAAACAACATTCATTCAAAATATTATTGAATTCTGAAAATGGTTTCAGAGAAGCAATTGTTTTTAAAAAAAATTATTGGTTGGATACACCCTTAAGTCAATTTCAAAGTGTTACTTAAAACTTACTTTATCATGTAATGGCCAATTTGTGACAAAAATACATAGTTTTTTCGAAGATGGCCACTATTTTTGGTTCAAATTTACGATTCTCTTTCTTACATTTGACGTACATTGCCATGGTTCTACACTTTTTGAGTCAAAAGATATTTTTACAGCAGAAGGAAGCTAATTTTGTCAGCATCAGACTGCTGTGTTTGCACAATAACACATTTTTGACAAAAGACAGTCTATTATTAAAAAATTACTTAACTGCGTAATGACAAATTTGTTGAGTTAGTTTGCATATGTTTGCCAACATAGTCTCTAATGTAGAATATCTTTTCTTACATCTGGTTTATATGACGATTTGTCATATTTTTTGGTGTCAAAGAATGTTTTAAACAAGATTAGAAAACTATTCATGGGAGCCTCTGGTCGGTTAGAAACTCATATCATTGTCTAATGACCTATTTTAGCCACACATATATTTTTAATCCGTAGCTGACCAAAGCTTGTTGTCTGTTGTTATGTGACTACTTATGCTGAATGTAGGTGCTGTTTTCTCACATTTACAATTTCATTTATCTGAACAATGATTGCCAAAACTATACTACTTTTTCTGACACTGCAATTACTTTACCATACAATATTCTACCTTTCAAGTAAACTGTAAAGTCTTGAATATGTTTCTTTTTTCTCAATTTAAATATAATTGCATTTAGAAAACAAACATAATTCCTTAATTATCTAACATAACAATTAATCCCTGTACCAACAACAAACATCATGCTAATTCTGAAGATCATTAAACCACTTTGTAACTTCTTACCAGAAAAAGTAAATGTATAAAAAAAAAAAAAAGACGCAGGTACATGTATCTGCACTCCGGCACATCTTATAAATGTGACCAAAATTTAATAGTCTAGCATATCCCAATAGTCATTATTATATTTTAATCAAACAATGTGCCTACAGAGTTGATGCCCATTATGACTCATGTCCATAGTAATAGTGACTAGATAATTCATGGATACCATTTATCTTACTACTGCATGCACGTGTAAGTAATCATGTGAACAAGGGAGCATCTGATAAATTGGTTAATATCGTTCAAAATTCAGACGAGTAATCGGACGACAAACCAGTATTTCTTATTATGTTTTGAAGAAAATCAAAATTTCGAAGTAAAAGATTTGGTGGTTGAATTTGAAAACAAGAGGCCCATGCGGGCCTAAATTTCGCTCACCTGGAATACCAACACAAGGGTCACGTGACCCCTGGGGTGGGATCACTTTTAACCCCAGAGACATAATTTCAAAAATCTTGCTGATGAACATGAAAAAATATTTTGTACATGGATGGTTTCAGACAGGAAGACTTTTCATTGAAAAAAAATCTATTTTTAGCTAATATGACCCAGATATGCAACATACCCGAACCATTTCAGCAATATTCGTAAAGAACATCTAAAAGTGTCACTATGCTAAATATCAAAGTTCTTGCCATAGTTGTTTCAGAGAAGAATATTTCACTACATAACTCTATGTAAAACTGCAACCCCTAGGGTCTTGGCTGTTTTAACCCCAGGGGCATAATTTGAACAATCTTGATAGAGGACCTAAAGATGATGCTTTGTGCCAAAAATGTAAGCTAGTACTGTGGTTTCAGACAAGAAGATTTTTTAAGATTTCATTGAAAAAATCTATTTTTAGCTCCTGTGACCTAGATATGCAACGGACCGGAACCATATTTACAATATTGGTTAAGGGCTTCTAGAAGCTTCATCATGCCAAATATCAAAGCTCTGACCATATTAGTTTCAGAGATAAAGATGTTTGAAGATTTCACTACATAACTCTATGTAAAATTACGATTCCCAGGGCGGGGTCATTTTTTACCCCAAGGACATAATTTGAACAATCTTGATAGAGGACCTGTAGATGATGCTTTGTGCCAAATATCTAAGCTCAAGGTACTGTGGTTTCAGACAAGCAAATTTTTTAAGTTTTCATTGAAAAAAATCTATTTTTAGCTCCTGTGACCTTGATATGCAAAGGACCGGAACCATATTTACAATATTGGTTAAGGGCTTCTAGAAGATTCATCATGTCAAATATCAAAGCTCTGGCCACATTCGTTTAAGAGAAAAAGATGTTTGAAGATTTCACTATATAAATCTATGTAAATTTACCACCCCGGGGCGGGGTCATTTTTGACCCCAGGGACATAATTTGAACAATCTTGATAGAGGACCTGAAGACGATGCTTTGTGTCAAATATCTAAGCTCAGGGTACTGTGGTTTTAGACGAGAAGATTTTTAAAGTTTTCATTGAAAAAAATCTATTTTTAGCTCCTGTGACCTAGATATGCAATGGACCGGAAATGTTTGAACAACTTTGAAAGAGGACCATATAAGGATCATTCAGGCCAAGTTTGGTAAAAATCTATCTAGTTGTTTCGGAGGAGATGTCGTTTAAAGAAATTGTTGACGACGAACGAACGACGAACGGACGGACGAACGACGACGGACGACGGACAGAGCACGATCAAAATAGCTCACCTTGGCACTACAGGATAGGTGAGCTAAAAATGAATGAATTTACCCAACACCCCAATTACTGATTATTTCTTGTAGGAATGGGCTTGGTGGCTCATGCATTATAGTATCGTGACACTGGTTAAACTGATTTTCACAACAGAGAAAGGGGCCATTTTACACCAATAAATATGGATTAAGTGTCTTTTGCATGAAACAGAAATACATTTGCTTATATGTTTTAGATATTTGTCTGTATAGTAGGTAAAAGTCAACAAAATTTATCCTTTAATGTTTCATCTTGGACAGCTTGAAACATCTTCATTAAGTTTGGTATATGTACACCAGATGTTCACTGTTAATAAAGAAAGGCTGCGCCATGAAAATAGTTGAAGGCATTGTGGACTCCTTTCAATAAAATCAGATTTAAGCAATGTTAAGAAATATACTTTACGCAATAAGTCTTGTCTCTTCTCCAAAGTAATACATGCAACCATTTGAGAGTATGGCCTTTAAAACACCATTAAAACTCTGCATGAATCTTTTTAAAGTATTTCCATTCCTGAGTTTGGTGTAAAAGTCGTAACAGTTCTGTTCTGTATACATAGGGACGGGTGTATGGTCAACCTACTCTGACAACAGACTTTTAAAAGCGATGTGATGTGATACATAGTCAAAGATAGTATACATTTTCTTGTGGTACCATTGCATAAAGACAGAACGTTTCAGCTGTTTGCTAAAGCTATTTGATGTGGACATATAATACTGTTAATATCATATTTGAGATTGATCCCTGTGTAATCTTCAACAGCATTTTAAGAAATTATACAATGTTAACATGAAGAAGTGTGTGCACAAATGTTCATGCATGAAATGTTATCTCCCCTTACCAAATTTACAAAAAGTACCATATCGATGCTATTTAAAGCTTTATAAATTTCACATTTGGTGCCTTTTTTTTCTTAAATTAGTTTTTGTATGAAGAAATACTACCATAGATAGGAAATTAATAACACAAAACCAAATTATCATATTTGTTTTCATTTAAAATGGATTTTATTGAAGCGGGCTGTTTGAAAAGGACAAAATAAGAGGAAGTGGGTGGGGTAAATTTTACATGGCCGTAGAGCCAACTGTTGTTCACCAAAATGTACACTTTTTCTATTTTTTCATTCATCTTAAATAGCTCTTCAATACAAAACCATCATAGAGTGTTTTCATATACTTTGAAAATTTCCCAAAGTCATGACATTGTTACCCCCTTAACATACAATAATTTTAGACTTCTTATATAGATATAACTGAATTCTACTAGTCACAAAAAATTAATGAAAATCTACAGTAAACTACATTTTATACATGATTTCCAGACATTCTGCCTTTCTGTTAATACAAACTGAGTTACCTCCCTTCTTAAGTTCAATTTCAAAATGTTGTCAGCTCTAAATAATACCATAAGTCAAACCTGTAATAATAGGCCATTGAACATGGTAGCCTGTATATCTTAACAGACAGGTGAGTACTTAATGCATGACAAAAGTAATGCATAAAAGCTCCTTTAGGATCTATTTTTTAGCATTACTTTTTGTCATGTGATGAGCTGCCATCTGTCATACAGGCTATGAATCCTCACAATGATTAGTTGTCACTTGACTATACTTGCATCTGATATTATCCATTATTGCATTTGTGACTAAACATAGCCTTCCTTTGACCACTGGCTTATGGACTGACAAGTCAATAAAATTTGACAATTTGCACCCAAAAAAAATTCTGAATCGAATGGGACTCGAACCTAGAACTTTGGATTGCTAGTAAATCACTCTACCGACTGCGTTAACAAAGAAGATTCTGAAGTTTATCAAACTTTTCTTTATGTAAATTTTTTACTAAGCATGTGCTGAAAAAGATCATGTGAGTGTCATCAGCATTTCCGGAACTCAGATGTGGCCGCCCGCTGTCGATCCACCTTAAAGTTAAACAATATTACATAAAGGTGGCAGCTTAATGCATGACAAAGGAAATGCAGAAAGCTACCATAGGAGTTTGTTGCCTTTTTGTTGTCTTGCATTACGTTAAGCAGCTATTTGTAGTGGGGATTGCCATGTTTCTTTAACCCATTACCCCATAAATACGCCTTTTTACGCCTTTAGTTAATTCCTCTACCAAAGAAAATAGATCCAATTTATACTGTCACAAAACAAAATCATAAGAAATATTTTCTATATTCTAGCTTAAAGCAGGCTGAAAGTAAAGCAGAATGTGCCTTAAGGCACATTCTGCTTTACTTTCACTCTGCTTTAGATGGTCACATATCTTCAAACTGGTAAAAGACTATTGGGTAATGGGTTAATTGCATAGCTGTCAGAGTATACACAGATTTTACAAGTTGTAAGTACAGTCAATCCTCTCAATTATGACCATTAAATTGAATAAATTATTAGGAGTTTAAAGACTTATCCTCAGTCCAATGACGGAATCCCCCCCTCATTGTTCTCGTTAGGCGTGAAAAAGCATGCAGCATAAGCTGCCAGCGGGTATACCAATCTCAGTTTACCTGGTAAGGCCCAGATTATACACATGCTCTAGAGGCTTTTCAATGGTTATTTCTAACCAAACTATCAAGTATAAAGGTCAGGCCTCACATGAGATGCTTCAATCGTTCTTTGCTGCTGGCATGTGCCCAAGACTCATGCTTTTTGCAAGGAAATTGTCTGGCAAGGCGTTATCACCGAAAGGTGGTCATGAAATGTCTTTAAAATAGATGACTGCTTAAAGCAAGGTAAAAGTAAAACAGAAAGCTCCTTAAGGAGCTTTCTGTTTTACTGTCACCTTGCTTTAAGCGGTCACCTGTCTTTTATACAATCATTTAGCCTTCGTTTTAGTGGTCATAATGGATAGGTTTTACTGTATCCAAGAAATAAACAAAGAACATACCAAAGCTTAAAATAGAGGAGGACTGTACAACCAGACTCTTGTCCACCGCCATGGCAGTAAGATCTCCCAGTACCGACGAAATATTTTGTGGTAGGTTGACATTCCCCTACAATAAAATACAACATGCAACAACAATATCATTATTATGATAATTATTATATACATCAGTGTCAAGTCCCAGTGAAACATCAGTTGGTTGAAAAAGCCAGTAGTACACAGGCGAAAGCTCCCAAAGGTAAAGCTTTCAATATGTTTTGTGTGTGAAATCAAAAAGGTTAGAAATATATCATAATGAACAATACAACACAGTTGAATTTCAACAACAATATCATTATTACACAATACTAGTAAAACAAGCCTTGCTAACTTATTCAACCCTAGAAACGAGTATACCCGTCTTTTACAGGCAGTGTACTTGTGAAGAGTACACTTGTCGACTCAAATGCAAACAGTGTAAACCTGTAACTGGGTGTTCCCTTCAAACACACACCACTCACACATGAAAGACAACAAGACTTGAATATGAATTACATTGTAATTTGTAGATAGCACTTGGACAGCTGATTGAAGTATTCGTTAAAGCATATCAACTACGGTAATCTCATACATATATAATACGTCCTCTCTTTGTCATAATTAACCATGTGAATAAAGACTCGTAAACTTTATGAGCAAAACCAGCCCAAATATACATGTACATATACATGTATTAAGAAATGTATCACAAATTTCTAAAAAACTCAAATTCCCATACAATAGGGTTCAATTAAAGACAGCGAGTCTTACATTATATCCGTCAAAATAGGTCTAACGAAAACTAAGTAAACATAACTTTGTCACATAATTTGTCTGCGATGTGGTCCGATTCGCCCATACAAAAACCAGAGAAAAAAATCTCATAAGAGAAAAAACTCTGGAAAATGGTACCCGTATGGCAAGTATCGAGTTGCATAAAGCAATACCACGTAGATGTTGGGCCTCATCTTCGCTAACAAATTATGTATGCGAACAGTATAGACTAGCGATGAAAACACTGGATAAAACAATTTATAAAACATTTGATATACGATGTATCGTGGAGTGCTTATAAATCATCACATATGCATAAACACCTGTACCTCTGTGTTGGGTTCAATTTACCATAAACAATACTAAATCTAAAACAAAATTAAAGTGTACTTTTCTCATCGACTGCCCAAAGCTGAATGACTTGCAATAGCCTCAACAGGCACGAACTCCTCGTGCACTTGCACATGACGCTACCAAGCAGAGTGGTTTACATTCAAAGGGAAATTAATTTACTTCTAATTCGTAAACTCAAACGAAGAAAATTATATTTCTTACAATTTTTGAAAGAAAGCCTTAACGTCATATGAAGCCTAGTCGCACATATATGTGTCCTTTGTAAACAGTGTACCTGTGAAAAGTACACTTGTCCTTAGAAAAACAGTAAAGACCCAGATCAGAGGGCTCCTAGAGTGAAGAAGCTCTTTGATCAGGGTCTGCACTCTGCACTGTGGTCAGATTGCAATACAATGACAAGTAACAACTCTAAACAGTCAAACATGTTCTAGACCAAAATGCATACATGAATACTCCATATGAAGTGTCAAGGAGGAAAGGATTAACCCATAGCCTGAATTTTGTTTTGAAAATAGGTGACTACTTAAAGCAGGTTGAAAGTAAAGCAGAATGTGCCTGCTTTACTTTCAGCCTGCTTTAAGCTTCCATCTGCTAGTATATAACAATTATTTCTAATTATACATATTCATAACTGTATAAATTTAAACCATTTTCTACAGTGAAGGAATAAACTAAAGGTGTAGAAAGGCATATTTATGGGGTAATGGGTTAAATGTATAATTCTATAACTATGAGTGTCATCAAATGATACTGAAGCTACCTCTCCTTTAAAAAATCCCCTTTTTAAGACTTAATGATGTTAACAAGTATACCGGTATGCCTTTTAACACCTTGATTTTTTTCCTCTTGTGAATGCTTCTATTTCTACTGTCATGAATAGAATTTCTTAAAGAAATATTTCCTATAACCATAACAGATGATTGTTGCTTAAAGCAGGCAGAAAGTAATGTAGTACTCACCTTGCTGTGTATTCTATTTTACTTTCAACCTGATAGTAATCAAAACTGGAAACAAGACTATATAGAGTAAATTGTAATGGGCTAACATATTGAGTATCAAAAGATTTACAAGATGGAAAATAACTCTTACGTTGTCTTGACATGACACAGTGGCTATCGTGTCTAACTGAAACAGAGCAGTTCCAGTCTCTCGTCTGGGCCCAAAGTTGGCTGTCTCATCTCCAAAGTCTGTTTCCAGAATGTTCCACATTTTTTATAAAGTCTGAAAAGCATACATTCTGGATTATGTACAGTAATTAACTCATTCACTCCTGGATTTTTCAAATTTCCAATTAACTCAAGCCCATTGTTGACTATTTAGGCTTGATTTGAACTATGTATTGCAAATGGCACACAAAGGGGCCCTCTGATCAGGGTCTACATTGTTTCAAATGGTCCAATGTACTTTTCAAAGGTACACTGTTTGTTAATGATGAGTATACAATTTACACCTTGCTTGGGCTGAATATGTAAAGTTTAAACATACCAGTACACATACATACATATTCTAAAACCAGTCATGGGTAAATCTTAAAACAAATATATTAGGTCCGAAATTTACCCCATAAATACAACTTTTTACCCCTTTAATTTATTCCTCTACTGAATAAAGTATTCTCATTTTATACCATCACAATTAAGAATCATAAGAAATATTTTCCATATTCTAACAAATAAAAGCTTAAAACAGGCTGAAAGTAAAGCAGAATCTAAGGAGTTAGGTCTGGAACAGTCGGCCAGGGCTTTTTTACCTTCTATAATAGAGGCCGATTTTTCGTGAAAAGTTTCCCAATTGCAGAGAGCCTCTAATTCCCAATGTTGGAGGAGAATCCCCCCCCCCCCCCCCCCCCCTTACCAGTCCCTCTTTAAAGTTAAATAATTTTATTTTCTTGTATTACATTAATGAAACTTTCTTTTTCCTGTATGTAAGTAGACTTCCATTCAGTTTTTATGTATTTTGAAAGTCAATCTACTTTTCCCAATTTGGTTGAAAAGCATGCTTGAATTTCCCAAATGGAAAGGCTAAGGCCCTTTCCCAATTTTGGAAAAAAAGGCCCCGAGTCCAAAACGACCAAGGGTCAATTTTCAGCTGGGTCAAAAAAGATTTGGGTCATAAGATGCAGTAATGACCCATACATGTCAAAAGGTACCCTGAAGTTGCTCGAATACCAAGTGCAGGGGGAATGATTAAGCCTACTTAAGAAGCTGTTATGTGAAATGTTTTGGAGATACAAGATGTGATTCTCTTTTCCAGTGCTAAGTCACACAAGCTTCATTCGGCATCCCTCAGTTTGTGAACACTAAGCAAGCATGCACACTCTGAGAAATTAAACCCGACATCTACAAAAGCTAGTTTTCACTTTTCACCGAGTAGGACCGAGAGTATGCGTAAGACATAAAATACCTGGATGACTGGAAACAGTGATAATCTATACTAAAGGGGATATGTAACGCCTTCTAAAATGGCCGAAATACGAAAATACCCTTGCCGTAGGTCAAAATCGATATCGAATAAGTCACATGACCAGTTAACAGCGAGAGAGACGTCGCTATCATACCTGATAAGCGGTGCGCTTTCAAAATGAAAACCACCATGCTTATTTCAAATCGGTGTCATTTCTTTTTTTACTGACCGATTTTGAAATAGTTAAATTATTTCGGTTCTGAAAAGATCATATTATTTTATTGAATATTAAATTCATTTTTCAATATGATTTTTCAATATGAACCGTTTAAAACGTGTGGTGATCAGTTAAAGAGCGATGAAGAAGATTCGTAACTCTAATTTTGGGCTGTTTTCGCAAGAAATTTTAAAACCACCAAAAGTAAATATGGTGGTTTTTTTCTATTCACCAACCGATTGGAGTGAAGTAAATTTTGTTTGGTTCCGAAAAGATTATATTTATTGACTATTAAATTTATTTTTCAATATGAACCGTATAAAACATGTAGTGATATGTTAAAGAGCGACAGTGATATGTTAAAGAGCGACGAAGATGATTTGTGACTTTAATTATGCGCTATTTGCGCGTGAAATTTTAAAACCACCAAGAGTAAATATGGTGTTATTTCTCTATTCACCAACCGATTTTAGGAAAGTAAAGTGTGTTTGTTTCCGAAAAGATGATATTTATTGAGTATCAATTTCATTTTTCAATATTAAACGTATCAAAGTTATTGTGGTCTATTAAAGAACAATGAAGAAGATTCGTGTCACTAAATATGCGCCGTTCACGCATTATGTTTGTAAAACTACCATAAGTAAATATGCTGTTTTTTTCTCATTTAATGACCAATATTTAAAAACATAAACATGATAATATGCAGTCAAGAATTTTTTAAATAAATATATATTTTATTATATAATACGACCCCTTTTTTGATACAGGAGGGTGAATTAAAAAGCGGCGAAGAAGACTTGTTTCATAATTTACTCGCTGTACGCTCACAAAGCTTTTCGGTACACTTTTCAATTAAAGTACTCACTGTTAGATCTATTTCTTTACTTTTCAATTGATTTTCAAGAAGTAAATTTGTATTAAGTGAAAATATTACATTTCGTAAAATCTGGTTTTATTTTCCATCACGTCCTATAGAAAATAAGCGACAAGACGTTGAAGAGCGACGAAAAAATTGTTTCATAAATTTCTCCCAGTTTGCGCAAAAAATGTTTGTATCCCCCTTAAAGTTAATTATGCGTTTATTGATCGATTTTCAATAGATAATCTTTTTTTATTTATTCCAGGAATAATTTTTTAAAAACTGAGTATTATATCTAATTATGATATTATACTTTGTGTCATAATAGCTTGGATGTTCGTTAATAGCGGCGAAGTAGTTTCACTTCAGGTATACCTCACAGTGCACATTAAAGAGTCATGAAGAAGATTCGTGTCACTAAATATGCACCGTTCACACATGACGTTTATAAATAAAACTACCATAAATTTTCTTCATTAATTGACCCATTTTTCAAAGGCATGCAATTTATAGTTCATTAACACTTTACCCTATAGCTTATCTTAGTCTGCTTTAACCCATTACCACATAAATACGCATTTAATTTATTTCTTCTTTGAAGAAAATAATTCGAATTTTATACATTATAAAAATGTACCTTAAAATTGATTCAAAATAATTTCTATATTCTAGTTGATTATAGCTTAAAGCAGATTGAAAGTTGATTTTAAGTGGTCACCTATTTTCATAACTAGACACAGGATGTGGGTTAATGGATTAATTAAGCTAAAATAGAAAATATTTCTACAATATCATGACCGTATAAAGTGGAACTTTTTTTTCAGTGGAGGAATAAATTAAGGTATAAAAAGGCGTATTTATTGGAAAAAATTTCCTCCTGAAATGGACAATTCAGTTTTCAAATTAAGTCTATTCCATTTTTTACTTTTTAGGTTTGATACCTAAGGAGCCCTCCGATCAGGGAAAGATTGGATAAAATTTGTGGCCTCTAGAGTGTAAACATCGTTACATATGGCATTTTCAGCAATTCAAAGGTAGATACCTCTCGACCTATTGGTCTGATTTCAACCATAATCAAACTCATCTGAACTCTATACAATTTGAGCAAATTTGAGATAGATTGGATGAAAATTGTGAACTTTAGAATGTAAACACTGTTAAATATGGCATTTTCAGCAATTCAAAGGTAGATAACTCTTGATCTATTTGTCCGATTTCAACCAAAATTGAACTCATCGGAACTCTTATGGTCATATACAATCTGGGCAAGTTTTAGAAAGATTGGAAAATACTGTGGCCTCTAGAATGTAAACACCGTTAAATATGGCATTTTCAGCAATTCAAAGGTAGATAACTCTTGATCTATTTGTCAGATATCAACCAAAATCGAACTCTTCCTAACTCTTATGGTCATATACAATCTGGACAAGATTTAGAAAGATTGGATAAATACTGTGGCCTCTAGAGTGTAAACACTGTTAAATATGGCATTTTCAGCAGCTCAAAGGTAGATAACTCATGACCTATTTGTCCGATTTCAACCATAATCGAACTCATCCGAACTCTTATGGCAATATACCATCTGAGCAAGTTTGATAAAGATTGGATAAATATTGTGGCCTCTAGAGTGTAAACACTAAAATTGTTGATGACGCACGACTGACGACGCACGACGGACACCGGACATTCCAGGATTGCAAAAGCTCACCCTGAGCTAGTTCAGGTGAGCTAAAAAATCAGTGGCAAAAACTAGACACTGGGTGGCAAAACCTAAAGACACTGCGTAGCAAAAACTGAATTTAAATAAACCCTTTTAGCAGGGTACTCTTCTTAACGGGTTTAAACTTTAAGGCACATGCACTGAAGTGGGTGGGCAGTGGTTATGTATTGTGTATATCCAACAAACAAGGGAAAAACTGGGTGGCAAAAACTAAAAAATCTGAGTGGCAAAAACTATAGACACTGGGTGGCAAAAACTAAAGAAACTGGGTGGCAAAAACTGAATTTGAATAAACCCTTTTGGCAGGTTTCTCTTCTTAACAGGTTTACGCCTTCAGGCACATGCACTGAAGTGTGAGGGCAGTGGTTGTGTATTGTGGACCTGCCAATGCATTAGTGTCAAGTGTCAGAAGAATGCACAATACACAGCCACAGTCAATGGAAATGAGTAAAACATGCTGAAAGTAAAGCAGAATGTACTCAGACGAGATAAAATCAAAATCTAAAATCCTTATTTCTCCATTGAATCCTGTATTGTCTGTGACTACAGTACATCTTACAGTTTGTCTCAAACAAACAATTCTAATAAGTAGTAGCAAAACAGTTGTTTGCAACATTATGGAGAAAACAAATGAAATGGGTTGTTTTTCCCATCAAATTTGAACCCACCCCCCCTCTCCAACTGAAATAATTTACAAGGCAGAGTAACCTCAGGATAGGAGTAAAAACATCACTAAGCGAAACAACTAATTGAAAAGAATTAAAGTTGATGTTCAATTCCTATACAGTAAATGTTTGTGACTGTATAAAATGGAATTATTTTCTTCAATTTAGGAATACATTGTACAAAATGGAACTACTTTCTTCAGTGGAAGAATAAATTAAGGGCATAAAAAGGCATATTTATGGGGTAATGGGTTAAGCTCTCATCTTCTAGGATACATAAAATATTTCCTACGGTAATGTATAAAATGGAATTTTTTTCTTCAATGTAGGAATACATTTAAGATGTTAACAGGCATATTTATTGGGTAATGGGTTAAACTATTCATTGGTTTCATGCAATTAACTTTTTATTACCTTTTTTAACATTCTAAATTTTTGCATGGGGGGTCCATTTTTTACAGTGGGGGGGGGGGGGGGGGGGGGTGTTCCAAATTTGATAGTGAAATTGGACCCGGGGGTCCATATTTCGCTATCAAAATTGGACCCGGGTCCATTTTTTACGGGGGTCCAATTTTGATATGACACCGGGGGTCCATATTTCGCTATCAAAATTGGACCCGAGTCAATTTTTTACGGGGATCCAATTTTGATACGACACCGGCACCCATTTAGCCGAATACTCGGCTGTTACATATCCCCTTTAGTATTCTCTTTTCCAGTCATCCCGGTTTTTAATGTCATACACATACTCTCGGTCCTTCATTCGGATGGCGTTGGTCTTACCTGGAGAAAAAAATAATCCTAATTTTCGGTAAAAACGCCTTTTTGCAACTTATTTAAGACCTTCGTAGTATTCATAGGACCTATTCAGATAATTATGCGTAAAAAAAGAATGAGATTAAATGCCCTGCTGCACAAACTTATGTAGATTTCGGGTTTTTTGTCCCCGAGTGCGAATGCTCACTTAGTGTAAACAAAAAGGGTATTCTCTTTTCCAGTCATCCGGGTACTTTTAACCTTACGCATCCTCTCGGTCATTTCTTTTTTCACCTTACGCATACTCTCGGTCATTTCATTCGAATGACATCGGACCCTATCGTAGAAAACTCGCGTCATTAGAAACGTTGAAAATGCCCAAAAGCTGCGGTTGCGCAATTGGCATGTGATGTCTCACAAACGACACGAACCATAACAACATCGATACTTATTACGGAGACTTTTAGTCAGTTTTCGAAATAGATCGACCGGTTTTAGCTTTGGATTCGTGGCATTTATCATACCTTCCCAGGCCGACCCAGAACTGAGATATTCTACGTATGCTCCTACATCTCTATGAATTTCTATCTAGATCTATTCATAGATGTACATGTATGTAGTTTATGTCGAAATAATAACGAGACTCTAATAAAGATTTAAAACTACATCCTGTCATGCAACATCACGGCTATTCTTGTCTGAGACGGTACCATTGGTAGGGTCCGTCGGATTTGATATGGTAAATTGTTAAACGAAACTTGTGTCTATTGACGGTATAATTGGTATTCAATGTGAAGAAAAAAACATTTCTCTTTCTACCGTAACCGTGATTATTTGGAAGTTCTGCATGATAAGCGAAAAAAGTACGACAGACTCGTCCCGGTTAGGGTCGCCCTGCCCGTGAAGAAGTTATAAAGGTGTCTAGCACTTTTTTGTTTTGGAGCCTGACACCTATGGTGCTCACTGACAGCTGTGTGTGATGGAAAAGTTTATAATGATGTTAATTGTTACTGTGGAAAAACCGTAATTCTTTCCAAATAAACATGTTTAAGCTAAATCTATTATTTCCATTGCAAACAGTTTGGAGCCAGATCAGACGCCGAGTAACCCAGCGTCTGATCAGGCTGTATACAAAAAAAAAATTAAGCTGTTTGCCACCAAGATAACCATGAATTATCAGAATTATCCCAAAGTTGTACTTTTCTACATTTTAGTGCTTTGCGTTTGCGTTTTGTTTGCGTTTAAACAGGAAATAATAACCTTTTCTCCACTGTTATTGATGATAACCGATCAATAAATCCATATTACCTGTCCTAATTTAGTAAAAACACCAATATCTATATCATTGATTCTCATACATCAGAACCCTCCCATATAATTTTCCTTAGTCAACTAATTTTTCACTTTGAAATGCTGGTAATGTAATAATGGTTGTTTCTGTCTGGCCAAATTGAAAGTCAAGTGTCAAAAAAGAGAATGCATGAGTCATATCACAAGAAAATTATTATTTAAAGACCTTGACAAAATTCAAAATAAAAAATCAAGACCATGCAGCCATTGTGAATGCCCAATCTGTTAGTCACTTTTTATCCACAGAGATTGATCAGTCTTTCCCTGTATCAAGACCATTCAAATTTTATTTCAATGTCTGTTAAAACTAAACATGCAAAGCTTTCTGAGTAATATTATACATGATTATTCCTTGAATATCTATATTATCAAGGAATATGAAATATGCCACACTTTGACTGATATGTACAGTCAATCTTGATTAATAGTTGACCACTCACTGAAGTAGATCTGTGTGATTGTTTCATTAAGTTATTATTGCAAGATAAAAAAAGAAGAAAGAAAGCTCCTACTGGAGCTAGCTTTCTGCTTAATTATTATTCTCACACCCGGTGACCCCTAATTTGAAAACAAACCTATGGTGTAACCTACTGAATGGATGCATAATATAAGTACAGTCAGTCTTATATTGAAAACAACCTAGTATGGGTCACCTACTGAATGGATGCCTTATATAAGTCTGACTGTTGAATATTGTAAATTATGCAAAATAAAATCAACATACTATCATAAAATGATGCATTACATGTTTATGGATCCAGGATCTGTTTCATAGGAATGTGCTACCGATCTTTGTGGTCAGATGAACTCAAAGTTCAATTCCAAGTACATGTTGATGTTATGCCTTTTTTATGTTCATGTACATGCATGTAAAATGATTGACAAAATGGTATGTATACATGAATTATACTAGCAATTCATAGTTAATTTGCTGATCATTTCCTATCTTTCAGGGAAAATGAACGCAGAAAAAAATCATGATATTTACAATATTTCTTGTAATTTCAAAATTAAAAAATAAACAGTAATTTGCAATTGTGAATTCTAATAGTTTTAGTCTATTTGTAAAAACTTGATTTTACACTCCTATATTAAATCATCACTAATTGAAATAGCAGAAATATTTTAGAATACAGGTGACTGCTTAAAGCAGGGTTAACATAATTTAGACAGCAACCATCTGTACTTTTAGATTGCATAGTGATCTTCTAATGATTACTGTCTTGATGAATGGTTGACTACATATTACTAATTGAAGTTAAAGGTTTTTTTTAATTAATGCAGGTGCTATCAGGCAGCAGCTCATATAGGGATTTTCTTCATTCTTCAAGTTTATCCTGCATTAAACAACCATCTGTGTTTAAGATTGCCTTGTGATATTCTATAAAGTGACTGCTTAATAAATGATTGACTATATTTAAATTAAGCTGGTCAGTTCAGAACCTCCTTGTGTATCCAAAACAATAAACAGTCTCAATTTCAAATTACAGGGAAAGCAACATGGATGCATGCTTAACAAGTCTAGAAAAATAAAAATACATGTAGTTGTACTGTGTTATCAATTACAAATTGCCAAGTGGCTGTATAGCCATGGTACATTAATCTACAGTCAATCCTGTAATAATTGACATCTCTAAAGAAAACATATGGTAAACATCTTTAAAAGCTGGGTGAAACTTATGCAGAAAACTCCTGTAGATTTAATAAATGCATTATTGCCAGCTTACATTCAGCAACCATGCACCTGCCTTTTGAGATTGACATGTGAGGTCAAGTAGTAGTGGCTACAAAATTGACAATTTATGCTTCATTTCCAAAAGACATGTACATTTATTTTACAAATGTACAACCAGTGCAGATCAGACCCAGATTCAGGGGGCTCTTTTAGGTCTGTACTGTTCAGTAGGATAATATAGTCTTCACAGGTACAATATAGTTGTAAATAATGTGTAAAATAATAAAGGACACCATTAAAGGTTCTAAAGATTAATTGTGGTTAAAATTGCTAGTTTATTGCTGATTAAATTGAGGCATGCATGGATATGATATAAAACATATGCAAGCAAACAAAGTGATCATCTTTTCACTTGAAAAACCTTTATTTCAATTGGATTTACATCAACAGTCAGTACCTGACATACCCTGGCATTCAGTTAAAAATGAATTGCTTAGCAAATTTAAAACTACCTCACAAAAACAAAGAAAATGAGTTCAAACTATTTCTCTTTACTTATTTATTACATAAATAGTTGTAGATCAAAATCAGCAAACACTAGTGTCAGTTGGAAATATTTGGCAATCTCCATAATTTCCAAGATATTTGTATTTGGGACAGGGTAATCCAATTCTTAATTTTATCTGGCTATAAAATCACAATGGGCAGTTGAAATTATCCCCTCTTTTATCATAGCAACACAGGGATGGTATGGTTCCTATGTTGACATCAGACTTAAGGATCACAGATATAGACTGTTCTCCTGTCTGTAGCCTAGCTCAAAATAGTCTGCACATTACCAACCAGACTTGAAGAAGCTATTACATAATGCTGCCAAGCTTCTATAATTCTTCAAATTTTCTTTTGTAAAGACACCTGAAATGGTTCAGTGTAATGTATAGTATTCATTGAATATACAAGTACATACATGTATTAACAAATAAGTGTAGCTTGTAGGAAACCCTGTAGTAAATATCCCTGTCTACATGTACTTGCATATATTTTCTTCTGTGTGTATGTATTTATTCTTACACTTTAAGCATATATTTAAAGGGTAAATGAAAGATGTAAAATGTCTTATTTCTTCAATTTCAAAAATATCCCCATATAAACATTCTAGATCTGTTTAGTCTAATAAATATTAGATTTACTGTCATATTGATGAATATATTGTTGCTCTACTCTGATAAATGAATCTAAAAGTCATATTTTAATCATGTAGATCTAGATCTAGATCTAGTTCTAAATCTTGTAGATATGTAATCTACAACTGTCATCAGGAACGTATATAGATTTAAAAATATACGTTCCTGCTGTCATTAAATATATACCCATTTCAAATGAGATGCGTGTACATGCTATGCATGATTAGCATAAAAATATTCTCATTTTAATTTGACAAACAAATTTGAATTAGAATCTCTGTATATATTGTAATTGGTTGTAATAAAAATAAAAACTAATTAATCAGTGTAAATCTAGATCTACATATTAATAATAGAATAATGAAGGACAACAATCAACAAAGGTTTCAACGGAAATGCCGAGAGATTTTACTTTTTTAACTCAAAGAACATGACTAGAACTACGGAGCAGATACTTCTCTCTTCCTCTCTCTCTCTCTCTCATTAAGTGGATTTGGGTGGATTCGGGTGGAATTGGGGGTATCGTTACTCTCTAAAAAAATAAGTGAAATTTGATATGTCAGCACAAGAGTTCAGAATAATGAATAAATTCAACGTACACGGCATTTATTTTTAATCATTCATACATTATTATATCTTATTGACAACCACCTGTTGCTTTGTTGGGGAGTCCAAGTGTGATAGGACTCTCGCTTTTAAAAAAGCATTTAATTCTATTTTTCGGTAAAATCGCGCTTTTGCAACTTATGTAAGACCTTCCTAGTATTTATAGGACCTATCCTCCCTTTTCGTTTTTCTTATTTACAGGTAATAACGCGTAAAAAAGAATGAGATTTAACGCCCCGCTGCATAAGCTTATGTAGATTTCGGGTTTGTTGTCCCCGAGTGCGCGTGCTCGCTAAGTGTAAACAAAGTGAGGGATGCCGAATGAAGGGTGTATGACGTCGCACTGGAAAAGAGAATGACGTAGCACTGAAAAACAGAATATATTATCCCTGCTGGAAAAGAGAATGACCGAATTTTTACCAATATTTTGTTCCAATTTTCCATATACTGTCACATATTCTAAAACCAGCCATGGATAAATCTTAAACAAATACATTAGGTCCGAAATGACTAAAGAGTTAAGTCTAGAACGGTCCGAATCGACCAAGGATCAATTTTCAGCTGGGTCCGAAACGACTTTGGTCCGAATAACAAACACAAATAGCCTACTGCTTAAAATGCCACCTGCTACATTATCGATTGCATTAAAGCAATCTACAATCCTTTAGCACATGGCTTGGAGCTCTCGACCAATCAGGTGCCTCAAAAGCTGTTGACTATATCGCGTAAATTTTAAAAACCATGTACTATTTAATATAGTCCACGTTTTCTGTCATCTGAAGGTAATTGACATCAACATCTTAGAAATCCTCCGAGCTAGCGACTGCAAAAACCTTTAGCCTGCTCTGTAGGCGTAACGATAAATAATCGAAAGTTAAGTGAAATAAACACAATATCAAGGATTTAAGCTGAAGAAATACAAGAATTTCACAGTAACAATAATATGTCTAGGTCTACACCGTCCCGCTAGACCTAGATATATGCATTTTTTTAGCTTTAGATGTACAGTAAAGAAAACGTTATTATTTCCCAATAGACGCGTTCACGCTTAAAACTATTATTTCGAGGGCAAACAGTTTGGAGCATGCTCTGACACCGGGTAACCCGGCGTCTTATCAGGCCCCCAAAGTATTTGCTGCTCGGATAAAAATAAAAAGTAAGAATTGTCAAAAAGGTGTAGTTTTCTATGTATTAGTTTTTTGCGTTTGCCTTTCATTTGCGTTTAAACGGCAAAGAATAACGTTTTCTCCACTGTAGAAAAACGGGATCTAAATGCCTAGATTGTCATTAAAAAAAATTGTTGAGATCTGAGGGGAATGGCACACGCTTGATGACTTCATATTTTATTTTTAAAATAAACAGTGATACCTAGACTTTAAAGACAATTGCTACTGAAATGTGCCTACATATAGTACTTCAATAAACTTCACATTGAAATAACCTTTCAAATTTTGTAAAACATTACAAATAAAATGATTTTTTTCGTCTCAAAAACAAAAAGCAGAAACGAAAGGTCACGTCATTTCTGATTTTCCTCAAGCCCAAGCCAGTGCTAAATAGGTTATACCATGATTGCGCGCGAATAAACATGCTTTAGGTCTCAAACTTCACATTGAAATAATCTTTCAATTTTGTAAAATATTACAAATAAAATGACTTTTCGTCTGAAACAAAAAAAGAAGAAACGAAGTGTATTCTTATTTTTCTCGAGCCCAAGCCATGTGCTAAATAGGTCAGAGCATGTTAATTTCATACGGATGATGGACAATTCGTCACCATGCAGATTCGTCACCAAAGCATTATAGTACAAAAGGGGTAGTCAATTCGTCACCAAAGGAAATATAGTACACAATTTTTATATATTGCTTTAATCGAGTATAATTGTTCACACATAAAGGTGTTATAATTACCTTTTTTGTAGTGTTAATAATTAACACTACAAAAATATACACGTTATGTAGATCTAATTGACACTTACATTTTGTTTGGATCCCGATATATACGGACAATTTTTGGTCAGACAGTTAGGAGGCCGATATATGGGAATTGTAATTATTTATGGCTATATTATGCTATATGTAATAATTTACCAAATAGTTTGGATCCACAAATGATCTGGCTCCAAAATGCGGAAGAAATAAAATGCAACCAGAAACTATAGATGACATTTTATTCCAATACTTTTAAGTGTTGTTTGGAAATAAATTGGAGCCAGAAAAGATTTGGATAGAAACTTTGTTATCTTTTTAGAACTTCATAGGTGAAATAAATACTCAAGACCGATCATATCATATCAAATAAACCTTTATTACATTAAACATAGAAGATCTCCACACCCGCTTCCTAGTTACTATATCAGGTGACCACGTAGGCTAAAGCAAAATGAAAGTAAAGCAGAACGCAAATTCACTTTTACTTCCTGGCTGCTTTTCCCAAATAAAATTGGGTCTTTATGTATATGAATAAGTCCATAGAACACTCTGTATGGAATTATTTGATAGTATAATGAGATAGATTATAATAAATGACGACGTGTAATCAAATTAAAAGTAGCATCTTTTTTATAAAATAAATACTATATACTCTAAAGAATCTGAAAGACGGAGGGTTTTATATAAATTAAAATACAAAGAGAGACTGTAATGGATATATTTTAAGAAAAATAAAAAATATATATCCATTGATGTCTTTCTTTATTGCATTCATACTACTATTAGCACTTTATATAATATGAACTTTAACACGCCATTTGGTCACGTAACATTAACAATTTGATGTATAACAATACCTCGTACTGCATGTTTGTATGCCAGAGATGTAATAAAAGATTTGTTCTGTTCTGTTCTGAATAGCACATCAATTCATAGACACACACGCACGTACGCACACCCACGCACCCACCCACATAGACAGATAATAATCATAAATTAATCGTGTCTCAATTAAAATCCTCTGCAAATGCCGCCAAATGCATGGCACAACAATAATCAACTTAACACAAACATACATTGCGCTTGATAAGGACCTAAACCATAGATAACCAGAATTAATTTACACTGATCGACACACGTCCCATTTCCTTAGTTTAATCATTCATATATATGTTTACTTTCTAACCTAATGGAGACACGTAGGGCCAAGGCATTGCATTAATAATATCTCTGCATTACTTTTACGCTTATATCTGTATATTTTTCCCTGTATTAACATGCTAACTTTCATTAATTTAATCCTTTATATATAGTATTGTTTTAACGGATTGACGGGGTTAAGTATTTTATTAAGTTCTTACTTTCTCATCATTTTGAAACTATTTATATAACTACTTTAATCGGTGATATTTGAAGCCTGGATCAAAGAATACCTGTTATCAGTATCCAGTTTCAAACTGACTGACACGTGACTGACTGACACGTGTATGTTCACTGAGCATGACATTCCTTAATTTTGTACGTGTGCCTATGATATTTACATTAATTGGTATGTTGTTTTTATAGTTTAATATCAATACAGTTATAACAGGTCGGGTAATTACCAATCAACATTTCACACCAGATTAACAACAATGTACATGTAATTAAAGTAATCTGCCTTTGGCGGTATATAACAAACTTTTACGTTTGACCTACCGTTTCTTAATGTATTAATTGTAGATTTAGATCATTTTTTGCATTCATTTTAAATAACACATTCGAATATTATAAAAAAAACACTCAATAAATACATGTCAATTTCCGTTTTATGATTCCTTAAACAGGTGGCTAGATTTAAAAAAAAATCTTCTTTCTGTGGACACAATAGAGAGGATTTATCTCGCATTTCCATTTTTATTTAAGATTAGTTTAATAAAACCAGGGTCAGCGAACATACTCACGTATTTGTTTTTAGGCAGGTGGTTTTTTACACATATTTACATTGAAAATTCTACCTATTATTAGTGTTTTAGACAGTTGGCTGCGTACGATATAATGGCAGTAATAAGGAAGGTCATATAGGAGATTTGTGATTTTAGGATTCATCTTACTTTAAAAAGCCACCTGTCTTATGTTCAAGCAATGAACCTTAAACACATCTTAAACATTGAAAATTCTACATATGGCAGAATAAGGATTTTCGATTTACAGACGTTTCGGTAAATGACCAGTTCGGTAAATTGATTTTATATAGTGAAAGTCTGGACGTTTCGGTAAAAAGGTAAATTATAGTAATTATAGGATTAAGTATATCGCACATCGCACCTCACTCGGTAACAATGAGATTGTGGCACAGTGTTTGTGCAAAGTTTGCAGGGTTGTTTTAGTATGTGTTGCTCCTGATCGATCTACCAACAGATACAATTTGTCGGCCTGTTTACAAAACGAAATAAAGGGCATGTGAAGGGGGTAAAAATAACTTGATTTCTTCAAAAAAAAATCATTTCTTCTATAAGGAGATGAGATTATTGTTACATCTCAAAATAATTAAGAACTAAAAAAACAAAATTTATATTTCCTTCATAACCGACTTTATTGCCCCAATTCGGCATAGAAATTTTACCAATTCCAGAACTAGAGCGTATAGTATAGACCCAACCCATTTGCAAGACGTTACAAGGTACGTGTGATTAGAGATCAAGCACCATCAGTTATTGATCTAGCGAAAGGTGTGATATACAGACCTGTACATAAACCTATAATTTACTATAATTTACCTTTTTACCGAAACGTCCAGACTTTCACTATATAAAATCAATTTACCGAACTGGTCATTTACCGAAACGTCCGTCACCCGGATTTTCCAATAGGAGCTTTCTGTTTAACTTTCATACTTTATCCGTGTCGCTAATTAGTTTGTACATGCACATGTGGAATGCTATTTATCTATTATATATCTAATAACTTTGGTCATAGTCATTTATTGTAGACTATAGACGACTATGTATGTTTAATGTCGAATAAAAAAGTATGTATGTTTTAAAAAAAAAATCGAATAAATTCGGCATCTAGATTCATCTTTTATACTTATAGTAATTTATATATTACAATTGTAAAGGCTTGAATATACATATGGGCTTATCGATACTTGTCAATTTCAACAATATAACTTATAAAATAAACAGAAAAATGGTCCTGATCATATATATACCAGGTAAGAAAATACCCTATACAAAGTCTTTGGTGACGAATCGTCTTTTGCCATTACTATATATCGCTTTGGTGACGAATTTGCATGGTGACGAATCGTCTGTAATTCTTTCATACTACAGAAAATAGTCCACTCGGCGCGTCCCGCGCCTCGTGGACTATATTCCGTAGTATGAAATAAACATGCTCTAACCTATACTACTCAATAAATGTATTAAACTTATCAGCAGTGTGAGTAACGTTTAGCTATTTATACTTCTTCAAAAGGAACCGCCGACTTCAAAAGTCCCGCTATTCTGATAGACGGTAAAATCAAAACTAATCCGATTACATGGGTATAGTGTAATTAATTTACAGCAATAATAACGGGACATATTGAGGTATGAAAGACGGCACGATGCCGTTGTTGCACGGAGTAATTAGAGCTAAATACTCCGTGGTTATTGTAACGATATGTAATAATGGCAAATGATTGGATTATCCCATTACCCCATAGACTGTATTAAGGTGACCACTTAAAGCAAATTGATTGTACAGCAGAATGCACCTAAACCCATTACCCCATTAATACGCCTTTTAACCCCTCTTATTTATTCCTCACCTGAAGAAAATAGCTCCAATTTATACAGTTAAAATTATTCAACATAAGAAATTTTTTCTTTATTCTAGCAGATGGTAGCTTAAAGCAGGCTTTAAGCAAAGCAGAATGCGCCCTAAGGCACATTCTGCTTTACTTTCAATCTGCTTTAAGTGATGACCTATCTTCAAAACTAGAAAAAGTCCAGAGGGAATGGGCTAAAGAGGCTCGCAACCAGATTTAGCATTAAAAATAGTAATTTGTAAGTATATGTCAAAGGCTTATATAAACGGGTAAGAAATTGTTTAGGATAAGAAATTCTGTTTAAAAATGCATTTCAAGAAAAAAATATTATGGGGCTCTTGTTGGGTTCGAACATGGGACCCGCATGTGGGGGCAGGAAGCAAAATAAAACAACCACTTAGAGCACTCGACGTGCAGGACTATTTATATCTCTGGGATAGATTTAACATACTTTGCTGTGAAGCGATGGAGAGTACATAATTCGGCTTGGGTTTATGTCAGACCCGTGATCAATTTCTGTTGCGTCTTTCGATGCTTTGGAAAAAATATATAGGAAAAAGCGATGGAAAATATCTGAAAAATTAATATTTGAAGACTTTTTTTTAAGGTGTTTTTAGACTGATGATATTTTTTTAATGTCAGATGTATGATAATGCTACACATTTGGTTTTATTTGAGTATTGTCTTTATTTTTGCAAATACACCATCTGGTTGCGAGTCGCTTTTAAAGGGTTATCAAACTTGTGAGTGAAAATTTCAAAGCACCTTACTTTTTTTCTTTCATGTTTATCTTGGTCAATGATTTATATTACCTCTGTATATGGTCTCTGAATCAACTGCCAATCCAAAAAAGCAAGGTGAAAGTAAAACAGAAAGCCCCTAATGATTTTTGTTTGACTTTCACCTTGCTTTAGCCACCTTCCTCACACATTATGCTTGCATCTGGAGCATATCCGTCCAGCTGAGAAATGAAACGCATATTGTCATTTCGGCGCAAACCATTATAATTTGGAAAGGATATAAATGAACTGATTTTTGTTTCTATTTAAAGGTATGTCTATTTCCTTTGACATCTCTTTGTCGGTTATATTTAAAAAGGGTGTTAACAAACGTTTTGTTACTTCCAATTGACGGTATAGCTCTTTGTCGGTACCAAAAAAATAATTTCAACCACTAAATTGGTTAGTGTCTATTAGTCTATTTTAACAAAAGATTAAAAGTCGCTTGGGTGCCCCTCGCTTGACTTTTAATTTTTGTTAAAATCGACTAATAGACACTAACCTATACTTAACACCTGGACTATCTATCCACGTGCAGTTTAGCTTTCGTTATGATTGACATTCCGTAGTAGATCAGCACCTGCGGGTAGAATGGATATTTGTGAAAAAGGATTGGGTAATTGGAAGAGTAAAAATTGGTTTGTTTATTCAACTTACCTAGATGCTATGTCAACCATGACATATATATTTTAGATTCAATCAAATATGTGTAGAAAATATTTAATATTAAAGACATTTCCTCAGTCCATTGATGCAGTCCCCCATTGTTCTTACTAGGCGTGAAAATACAGGTAAAACTGGAGTTAAGTGTGCTTAGCCAATGTCACTAATCTCAAGTTGTCTAGAGAGGCACTTACATACTCACACTCAAGGTTCTTTTTAAAATGGGTTTTACTAATCAAACTAACAGATTCAAGGTACGGACCTCACATGAGACGCTTGGATGAGTATAATCCCAAGACAAGATGACAATTACAGCACAACTTGCTCAGGGCCGCATGCCATACTTATATACCTGGTTTGGAATTACCACCGAAAGTAGGTCAGGAAATGTCTTAAAGTGAAATTGGTATTTGAAAATGATAAAATGTAGGCATAGACGATACAGTAATACTTCTTAATGTAGCACTGGGTCGAAGGTTATAAAGCTTTTCAGTTGAGTCTTAAGTCGTTCTCAAGCAGTTGATTGGTCAGATTTGAGCCTAGGCTCAAATCTGACCAATCAAATGCTCGAGAACACACTCAGACTCAGCTCAAACGCTTTATAACCTTGGAGCCTGGTTGTCCAAGCCATATGCTAGCTCTAGATGTGACACTCGGTGTAAGGAGAAAGCAGTACAGAGACCTCCTTCAGGATCTCTCTGCATAACTTTCGCCTCGAACGGCAGACGTAGTTGAGTGTTTAAGCACCGCTTACGACGTCAGGGTCGTGAGTTCGATCCCCCGCCGGACCAAGTCCTTTGGATGAGACTTTATAAACTGAGGTGCGATGTATGAGTAATTTACACTTGACATCTAAAAGAACCAGGGAACGCTTTCGATATAAAACGAGTAGGGCATCGCGCCTGGGTTCTCTGTATCCGCTCCCCTCTATCTGGGGCGTCCACTTAGCCCATAGATGACAGAAACAGACGTTAACAAACAAAACAAATACTTTCGCCTCGCAAAAAGGAGGCAGCTGCATTAGATTATCCATATTAATGTTTTCTAGTGGTATTTTCGTAAAAGAAGGATTCTTTGAACAAGGAAAATTACAGACCAGTCAGTATTCTTTCTTCAATATCTAAAATATTTGAAAGAAGTATACATGACCAACTGTCAAGACACTGTGATACAATTTTAATCCTTTTCTTGCAGCTTTTCGCAAGGGTTTTGGGTGCCAGACTACCCTGCTGCGTCTCCTTGAGGACTGGCGTCAGGCATTGGGCAGTCGTAAGTATGTAGCAGCTATCCTTACAGTTATGGTCATTTCGTACCCACGCCTTTTCGTACCCTGTTTTTTTGGTCATTTCGTACCCATATTTTTGGTCATTTCGTACCCTTTCAAATTCACTAGTCATTTCGTACCCATATTTTTGGTCATTTCGTACCCTCTAAAAAAAAATTTTTATTACATATATTTCATTATTTTTACGCAAATTTTAATAAGATATATGTTAGATCGGGTAATATGTTTGCTCAGAAATGAAAAAAAATTCTTATTCTGCTGGTTTTATAATTATTTGAACAGTTATCAAATCCAGTAGTAACTTCGAATCCATATGTTTGGTAATTTCGTACCCACCCCATAAAAGCACGATTGAAGAACAACTTCTCCCAACTTTTACCAAATGTGAAACGTATTTAATGAATGAAAAAAAGAATTAACAAAACAAGAATCTATAAATACATGATATTTAATAGACTTTTGAGAGCTATAAAGACATGCACAATACAGAAAAAACTCTCTTTTACGACCACAAAAATACGACGGCTAATTGGTTTTATTAAAGACAGGTAACAATTTATAGCTGTTTGACAGTCATGTCCAAGAATGCAGGCCATATTTACAGGATTGACGTTCTTGCTCACTTTAGTATATCAGACGTAAACCATTATCTCCCTTGGTCCACGAGATCAATTATCGATTTGTTAGGCAGACTATCGGGAATCGCTTGATCATCTTAGCCTTGATAAGAAATCACGAATGCTTCGTTATCATTCGGCTGCCTCCGGAACACTGGTTCCGGACTCGTCCTTATTCTCAGCGGGACCTCTGAAAAGCGATTTGTGTTTATCTGCTGATTAAATTGTTACTAAACATTCGCGTTCTACATCAATTATACCCTGACCAGCATTATCGATCGAATCTTTCACTAGTATATTACTCGTACATCCACACTTAACAAACGATAGTATGAATTATGTTCAGACTAAGTAATTTGTCTAAACGTCAATTTGCAAACTGTTAACCAATCGGATCAAAACTAATTGATAGCTAAAATGGTAAAAAACAAAATTAAAATTAAATTAAAACATACATTTTTCGAATTTCTTTTTAAAGCGACTCGCAACCAGATGGTGCATTAAAAATAGTGATTTGTAAATATGTGTCAAACGCTTATATAAATGGTAAAGAATTAGTTTAAGATAAGAAATTCTGTTTAAAAAAATGTATTTCAATAAAAAAAAATATTGGTCTCTGGTGGGATTCGAACCCGGGGCCCGGCATTGGCGGACAGAAGGCAAAATAGGGGAAACCGCTTAGACCAATGGACCACGGAACTATCCGTTTATCTCGGATCGATTTAACGTATTTCAATGTATTACGATCGAAAGTGCACACAGCTTCACAATTCGGCTCGGGTTTATGTCTGAGCCCGTGTAGAGAAGCAACAACAACAACTATACCGTCTACTAGTCGGTATAGAAAAACGATGGAAAATATCTAAAAATCTAAGATTCGGTGCAAACAGTTAGGAAATATTAATCAAGTCGCGCATATCATAGTATTAGTGTTGACGTAGGCTGACAATAAGATGAAAACATTATATTTGGAGAATTTTACATATTCTTTTCAGCATGCTTTAAGCAGTTACTTGTATAAAAGAAGAATCTATGAAAATAAGTCGTTTAGAAATAAAGGGTTCGGACCCTGTGTGGTTTGACCCTGCGTTTGTTGTATCGTTTTTAGTCTAAGTACAACAAACGCTTTGAGAATTCAATCGTGTCAACCAAGTTTACAAGCAATAAGGCTAATAAAGATACGACACTGCAAAATTACGTTATTATGAGTGGTCGTTCAACTTGTCTGTTACAGTGCTCCCTCCCTACCACGGCCACCTAATTGGTGACACAGATTGTGTATGTTGTTCGGATGGAGTTGTTTTAGGGAGGGATATCGGCTTACATATGCAACAACTTGATTAGAAAGTCCCCTTTTCTCAATTATTACAGTAACCCCCCTATATTCCAACCTCCTTAAGGCTTAATTATGGTATGCAAGATATGTGGTAGCTTGAAACAAGGCGAAAGTAAAACAAAAAGCTAATTTGAGAGCTTTCGCCTTGCTGTAAACTGTCACCTGCTTAATTAAACACAAAATAGCCATTTTCATTTAATGGTCGTTATACAGAGATTTTTACTGTACATGTCCGTATCACAGGGACCCGACACGATTGATCTTTGACAGAAAAAAAAGGTCAGAAGGTATATATAGAGACAAGGGGTACAACTGATCGTCAGTATATTCTCACCCAATCTCTACAAAAGCGTGCATATCATGAATAGTAATTGATGAAACGACACCCCTTTTGCATTTTTGTCTAGCTAATATAATGCCCTTCCATAAAAACATAACATAAAATCAGCTGTAACCATGCACTTTGAACAGTAACTGTATCTACTCACTGAAATCGCCAATTTTCGGAAAACGGGACAGGTGTTCGTTCACAGCCGTCACAGCATTGACCACAACTGTACGCTTGTTTAGGCGGTAATATCGAGCATGACAGTCATACAGTTCCATATATATACTTTTTTGACCACAGGGACCCAACATGATTGCTTTTTGAGAGAGAAAAAACTTTCAGAAGGTAAAAATAGAGACTCTAAAGACTATATATACCTTTTGACAATTTTTTTCTCAAAAGTCAATCGTGTTGGATCCCTGTAAGGTAAACATGCGAATTTGTTATTGGTACGACAATGACTTGAGAAGAAATCAGCTTTGATCGGTGTAAAAAACGTACATATATACATGTATATGGAACTGTATGACTGCCATGCTCGATATTACCGTCAAACAAGCGTACAGTAGTGGTCAGTGCTGTGTCGGCTGTGAACGAACACCTGTCCCGTTTTTCGAAAATCGGTGATTTCAGTGAGTAGACGCAGTTACTGTTGAAAATGCATGCTTACAGATGACTTTATGTTATGTTTTTATGGAAGGGCATTATATTAGCTAGACAGAAATGCAAAAAGGGTGTCGTTTCGACAATTATTATTCATGATATGCCCGATTTTGTCGAGATAGGGTGAGAATAAACTGAAGATCAGTTGTACCCCTTGTCTCTATATATACCTTCTGACAATTTTTTTCTCTCAACAATCAATCGTGTCGGGTCCCTGTGGTCCGTATTTGGTGTCAGCTTTATGTGAAAAGTGCCCTGTATGTTTCTGTTTCATCCTTATCTGCTAAATTGCCGTCTGCTGCAAATACAGTATCAGCAGAAAAACACATACTCAATTGTATGCTTTCAAAACTTAAGAAAAGTAAAATATGACAGGCACGAAGGTTGGATCCAGATCAGACTCCGCGTAACGCGGCGTCCTATCTAGATATAAATTGTTTGCAAACAGTTAGGAAATATTAATCAAGTCGCGCATATCATAGTATTAGTGTTGACGTAGGCTGACAATAAGATGAAAACATTATATTTGGAGAATTTTACATATTCTTTTCAGCATGCTTTAAGCAGTTACTTGTATAAAAGAAGAATCTATGAAAATAAGTCGTTTAGAAATAAAGGGATCGGACCCTGTGTGGTTTGACCCTGCGTTTGTTGTATCGTTTTTAGTCTAAGTACAACAAACGCTTTGAGAATTCAATCGTGTCAACCAAGTTTACAAGCAATAAGGCTAATAAAGATACGACACTGCAAAATTACGTTATTATGAGTGGTCGTTCAACTTGTCTGTTACAGTGCTCCCTCCCTACCACGACCACCTAATTGG
The DNA here is from genome assembly GCA_922989275.2 of Gari tellinella. NCBI lineage: Eukaryota > Metazoa > Mollusca > Bivalvia > Cardiida > Psammobiidae > Gari > Gari tellinella. The sequence continues at coordinate 40,049,972 of OV277857.1, read as the reverse complement.
TGACACAGATTGTGTATGTTGTTCGGATGGAGTTGTTTTAGGGAGGGATATCAGCTTACATATGCAACAACTTGATTAGAAAGTCCCTTTTTCTCAATTATTACAGTAACCCCCCTATATTCCAACCTCCTTAAGGCTTAATTATGGTATGCAAGATATGTGGTAGCTTGAAACAAGGCGAAAGTAAAACAAAAAGCTAATTTGAGAGCTTTCACCTTGCTGTAAACTGTCACCTGCTTAATTAAACACAAAATAGCCATTTTCATTTAATGGTCGTTATAGAGAGATTTTTTCTGTACATGTCCGTATTTGGTGTCAGCTTTATGTGAAAAGTGCCCTGTATGTTTCTGTTTCATCCTTATCTGCTAAATTGCCGTCTGCTGCAAATACAGTATCAGCAGAAAAACACATACTCAATTGTATGCTTTCAAAACTTAAGAAAAGTAAAATATGACAGGCACGAAGGTTGGATCCAGATCAGACTCCGCGTAACGCGGCGTCCTATCTTGATATAAATTGTTTGCAAACAGTTAGGAAATATTAATCAAGTCGCGCATATCATAGTATTAGTGTTGACGTAGGCTGACAATAAGATGAAAACATTATATTTGGAGAATTTTACATATTCTTTTCAGCATGCTTTAAACAGTTACTTGTATAAAAGAAGAATCTATGAAAATAAGTCGTTTAGAAATAAAGGGATCGGACCCTGTGTGGTTTGACCCTGCGTTTGTTGTATCGTTTTTAGTCTAAGTACAACAAACGCTTTGAGAATTCAATCGTGTCAACCAAGTTTACAAGCAATACGGCTAATAAAGATACGACACTGCAAAATTACGTTATTATGAGTGGTCGTTCAACTTGTCTGTTACAGTGCTCCCTCCCTACCACGACCACCTAATTGGTGACACAGATTGTGTATGTTGTTCGGATGGAGTTGTTTTAGGGAGGGATATCGGCTTACATATGCAACAACTTGATTAGAAAGTCCCCTTTTCTCAATTATTACAGTAACCCCCCTATATTCCAACCTCCTTAAGGCTTAATTATGGTATGCAAGATATGTGGTAGCTTGAAACAAGGCGAAAGTAAAACAAAAAGCTAATTTGAGAGCTTTCACCTTGCTGTAAACTGTCACCTGCTTAATTAAACACAAAATAGCCATTTTCATTTAATGGTCGTTATACAGAGATTTTTACTGTACATGTCCGTATTTGGTGTCAGCTTTATGTGAAAAGTGCCCTGTATGTTTCTGTTTCATCCTTATCTGCTAAATTGCCGTCTGCTGCAAATACAGTATCAGCAGAAAAACACATACTCAATTGTATGCTTTCAAAACTTAAGAAAAGTAAAATATGACAGGCACGAAGGTTGGATCCAGATCAGACTCCGCGTAACGCGGCGTCCTATCTTGATATAAATTGTTTGCAAACAGTTAGGAAATATTAATCAAGTCGCGCATATCATAGTATTAGTGTTGACGTAGGCTGACAATAAGATGAAAACATTATATTTGGAGAATTTTACATATTCTTTTCAGCATGCTTTAAACAGTTACTTGTATAAAAGAAGAATCTATGAAAATAAGTCGTTTAGAAATAAAGGGATCGGACCCTGTGTGGTTTGACCCTGCGTTTGTTGTATCGTTTTTAGTCTAAGTACAACAAACGCTTTGAGAATTCAATCGTGTCAACCAAGTTTACAAGCAATAAGGCTAATAAAGATACGACACTGCAAAATTACGTTATTATGAGTGGTCGTTCAACTTGTCTGTTACAGTGCTCCCTCCCTACCACGACCACCTAATTGGTGACACAGATTGTGTATGTTGTTCGGATGGAGTTGTTTTAGGGAGGGATATCGGCTTACATATGCAACAACTTGATTAGAAAGTCCCCTTTTCTCAATTATTACAGTAACCCCCCTATATTCCAACCTCCTTAAGGCTTAATTATGGTATGCAAGATATGTGGTAGCTTGAAACAAGGCGAAAGTAAAACAAAAAGCTAATTTGAGAGCTTTCACCTTGCTGTAAACTGTCACCTGCTTAATTAAACACAAAATAGCCATTTTCATTTAATGGTCGTTATACAGAGATTTTTACTGTACATGTCCGTATTTGGTGTCAGCTTTATGTGAAAAGTGCCCTGTATGTTTCTGTTTCATCCTTATCTGCTAAATTGCCGTCTGCTGCAAATACAGTATCAGCAGAAAAACACATACTCAATTGTATGCTTTCAAAACTTAAGAAAAGTAAAATATGACAGGCACGAAGGTTGGATCCAGATCAGACTCCGCGTAACGCGGCGTCCTATCTTGATATAAATTGTTTGCAAACAGTTAGGAAATATTAATCAAGTCGCGCATATCATAGTATTAGTGTTGACGTAGGCTGACAATAAGATGAAAACATTATATTTGGAGAATTTTACATATTCTTTTCAGCATGCTTTAAACAGTTACTTGTATAAAAGAAGAATCTATGAAAATAAGTCGTTTAGAAATAAAGGGATCGGACCCTGTGTGGTTTGACCCTGCGTTTGTTGTATCGTTTTTAGTCTAAGTAAAACAAACGCTTTGAGAATTCAATCGTGTCAACCAAGTTTACAAGCAATAAGGCTAATAAAGATACGACACTGCAAAATTACGTTATTATGAGTGGTCGTTCAACTTGTCTGTTACAGTGCTCCCTCCCTACCACGGCCACCTAATTGGTGACACAGATTGTGTATGTTGTTCGGATGGATCCAAACTATTTGACACGGATTGATCTGGGTAACTCGTGTCAAAGTTCAAGTTTCTGCTCCGGGATAGTAAAAAGGCCCCGGCAAAACTAAAGGCGCGAGTCACTGCTCCTAAACCCTTAATTATCGTGCTAAGCGGGACTTGGCTTATATTTGCAAACAATCTGGATTCAGATCAGATAAGATGCCGCGTTACATAGCGTCTGATCTGGATCTAAGCTGTTTGTCACTCGAAAAGTACTTTTTCTTTAGATTTAAAAAGATCAAAATTAGTTATTATATTTCGCAGACATTATATTTGAAGCAGACGACAAATCAATAGGATAAGGGTTAAGTTATGACACTTTGTTTCATTAACTCATTCAACCATAAAATTGTTAACTGACATGTTAATTTCCAATTAGGTCTAGTCCATTCTTTACTTTTAGGGTTGTGTTAAAAATATTGCAAAATGGCAAACAGTGTATGCCCTGTTCAGATGACTAATGCTAGCATACGACAAGTGTACATTTAGAAATTCAAATTCAAACATAAGTACGCTGTTTGTTATAGTCAAACAACTAGGTCTGACGTGTCAAAGGTCAGCCGAGTCTATTTTTTAGGGATAACAGCATTCCGCATGTTCTCGGACCATTTTTAAACAGTCGAGTTTAGTATATTAGATACAAATGAAGGTAGAATTGTTGTCAGCAGTTTAGCGCAGTAGGCAAAGTGTAGGTACGCAGAGTGCATTGTGATAATAGTATTTTTATTCAGCGAGGGTTCGAATCCCGTGTCAACCTGAAACTTTTTTTAAATTTAGAATGAATAGTAAAGCATTATCTTATTTCATACTGTATTATACTGACTATTTATGCACATGTTCGTCAATGTTGGTTAAGGGGTGCATTAGTTTGAGTTCGAGTCCTATATTAGCCATATTTTCAAAAATAAAGGGATGATAAAATACAAATATCAATACAAGTTTTAGTTGTTTTCTTCAAGGGGCTTTCCGCATTACTTTAATGCAATGTAATTATAGAATCCTTAATATTGTTCTAGCCAAAAACATATTTTAGGTTGAAGCAAGACTCGAACCCGCGCTTGATAAAATGTTTCTCTATCATGCTTCCTGTTAGCCCTACGTCTTATCCGCTACGGTATGTTTCCGATAACTAATTCGTTTATTGCTTGTACAAATTACTAAAACTTGCCACGAGGATATCCGAAATGCTGATCTCCCTTATAAATGGACTCGGCGACCCCGTGACACGTCTAACCTAGTTGTTCGACTATAGTGACAATGGGTTAATATTTTGTTATTGTTTTCTGATTGCTGAGTGCCGGCTAAATTCTGATCAGATCAGTTACTTGCTGTTTGATCTGGATATACATTGTTTGCTTCTGTAATTCAAGTGGAAGAAAAAGTCTAAAAGAGATAAGGGCAAATGTCTTTTTGCATCTGCCAATTTCACTTATAGAATGTTGTGTGTTTCACCTGCGTCTGCATTATTGGTTATGATACATGCATACAGTTGTCCCAAAAAGTGTTTCCGCTATTACAGAACTACCTACTGGCAATGTATCCCTTTAATATGCAGATACAACAAAGTGTTCATAAAAATGTGTAGGTATGTATAGGTTCAACTTTAAGCATCTATACCCCTTTACCCAATTGCCTATTTCTAGTAATGAAAATAAAGGACCACTTAAAGCAGGTTGAAAGTATCCTGGTTCACCCAAATACCGGTGATCTAAGGATTCGTCTGACTATTTCTCATCAATTAATAAGGTTTTTAACTAAAAAATATATTAAACATATAAAGTAAACATTTCTTTATAATTTTCAGCTTTAATATATAAATACACCCATAATTTGACATAAATAATCATAGTCAACTGTAGCGAGTGCGCCGCCATGTTTGTTTTGGTTACTCGTCCTATTATCGATGATGAGGTAAAATGACACCCGGAATAATTTTCAGGTATCGGCTTGAACTTCTATCAAACATTATTAAGAAAGGCTATCTGTTAACATAATTTTTAACTGAAAAGTTGTAATATTTTCCGTCACATTTTTTCACAGTGGGGGCAATGGAATATGTCACATTATAAAAATAGGTTAAATGGTTTTATATGGGGAGAAAATGATCTATCTTGCATTATTAATAAAAAAATGCACACTTTCCCTTTAGGAAAGTTTTTTTTGCTTTATACACATTAGTCTTGAGCAGCAGCCGATTTGACACATGCGCGTAGCGGCGCTATGCGGAATACTCGGAAGTCACCGGTAATAGGATGTCCACGGTAAACGGGTCAATGGCGATAATTCAGAAGGCGCCTTAAGGCGATTTCTGCTTTACTTTCAGCCTGGTTTAAGCTACCATCTGCTAATATGTAGACATTATATCTTATGGCGCATGTTTAAAACTGTTTACATAGGAACTATTTTGTTCAGCGGAGGAATAAATTAAAAACGCTAAAAGTCGCTTCTATGTGGGAAAGGGATAATATGTGTTTCTATCTCATGTAATAAAGATATTTGAATGATCTTTTAGCCTTAATTTTGTTTTAATCAACAACAAAGTACTTAACGACCACTCATTGTTGACTGCAAGATATGAATTGTTTCCGATGGAAATAATAGCTTTAACGCGTTTATTTGGAAAGAATAACGCCTTCTCCTCATTCTTGTATTTACTCCACCCTACAAAAGGGAAATAGGCAAACAGTGTAGACTCTGATCAGACGCCGCATTATAGGAATTTCAATATCAAGCAAAACGAAAATGAAAATTTAAACCAGGCACCCCTGTTTGCTACTCAGATTAAAACCATAGTTAACCTTTGTAAAAGTAATTTTCCCCAGTTTAGTGCATTGCGTTTAAACGGAAAAGAATAATGTATCCTCTACTGTATATTGCCACGGAGTAATTAGAGCGAGCTGTAATTACTCCGTGACATTACGCACAAAAATTACAGCTATCCGTATCTCTAACTGGATGTAGAGAAAACTCATCCCTTTTAAAGTTTTAGAATGTTCCAATCTAAAAATAACTCCGACAGGTCAGAAGAAAATTCTAATACTATGCGTTTGTGTTACGTTTTCGTGAAAGGTGGTGGGGTGGGGAGGGGGAATAACACGCAACGGGCATCTGGATGTTATAGGCGAATTCGTGAGAGGTTACACTCAATTTCTGCGCCAACGGAAAGCATCTCGCCAGTTAATGTTTATTTGAAGTATAATATAGGTGTTCGGGATTCAAAGGTTCCACTGTAATCAGTCGAACACAACTCTATTGCTATAAATAGTAAAACCTCTCTATTACGACCACTAAAAGAAGGCTAATTGAGTGTTTAAAGACAGGTGACAGTTTAAGAAAGCTCCTCGTTTTACTGTCACCTTGCTTTAAGCATTATTCGAACACCTAAGCATCTTCTAGTCAATTTCAAATTGTTATGTGAATAAAAGTTATTTTTTACATGAATACTGGATGTACTGGGCGTTTTCAACTTAAAATAAGATGGGTAAGTTATTGCAACTCAAATCGGTTCTCTAACAATGTAAACAAAGCATGGTAGCCCACTTACTTCATTCTCAGTGGGACTGGGACCCCAACCTAAATTCGAACAGTAGGTTTGACACCACGAAATATTTACTATTTATAGTCCAGGGTAGGTGTTTGTTCATATAATGTCAGAAAAACATAAAACAAGAATCTAAAGCCTCATAAAAAGTAAAAGTCAACTTTTTTCATATAATTTACAGTAGTTTAGACATAAACTATCAATCGTTAATGGCTACAGGCAGGGCAGCAGAAGGGACCTCCCCTTGTAAGTACCCTGGCAGAGCTGCACACTTTAAAGTGCACACAGCCATCCAGAAGAAATTTCTAAAAGTTGTTAAATAGATTTTTCTAAATATTTAAGTAAACTCGAACCTGTCAAAATATTTTTTGTATTATTTATTTCTTGTTACTTCTTATATGAAACACTGTTTAGAATATAAAAATGTGAAAAATATTGATAAGGACCCTAGTTTGAGATTTGATCAGATTTAGTGGTCTGAACCCTAAATATAATTTGTCCGGACCACTAGGAATGGGGTAAATGTAAAAGTTATGCAGCCGACACACCACTAGTCATTTTTGTTCGCAGAAAATGTAGTCTAAGGCATATTTATGCATTGGGAAATTTGGGATTAGGTGTAAATGCAATATTTATAGTCAGTGAAGTTCAACAAATGCCATTTTACCTGTTTACTGATAATTCTTACCGATCTTGTATTCTTGACGTTCCAGTACCGGTGTTGCTGTCAAAATGTCACGCGCGGTTATGCAAAACTGTTAGTAACCATAGATATCACGTAAACTGATTTAGGTGTTCGATTTTTGGTTGTGTTCGAATAATGGTGGTAAAGGGATATCAATGTAAACAACACTATTGGCGCTGAAAGGGTTTATAATTAATACAAGCTTAATTTATATTTATATTGTAATTAAAATGTATTGATGTACCCTTTCCAGTTTTTGTCTCATATGTTGTACAACATAAAATGAAACCCTTAAGTCGGAATATCAGCCAGTAACAATTGAACAGAAAGTTATTGTTCAGTTTCGATAGGGTATGTAAGGATTGTCGGAGACATTTTTATTAAGGTACTTTTATAAAAAAAAATTGTTTTGTTTAAAGTCCAGTTTAGTGAGTAGCATTTAAATAATCACATAAACCACACAAGTAATAATTAGCGGTCACTCGGTAATACACATGCGTACATTTGAACATTGCTGAGATTAACTCATCGAACCCTAGCGACGAATATATTCGTCATTTACAAATAGTATTGCCCTATATGCAACAACTGACTGTAAATACAGATTGGAGGGCCCCAAAAGATTAAAGATTACCCTGATCAGGGTCTGTACTGTTTGTTACTAGTACAATAAATTATGCCATACTGCTAATAATAAAAACGTAAATACAGTGCCAATTAGGAATAACATCACAGTAATAATAAATACATCAATGAGAGTGCACTTAGCATGAATTCAGAAAAATGTTGTTGTACTCGAACCCCAATCAACATGGGGGATGCAATAATGCAGACGTAACTGTTGAAAGTACTCGGGGTGGGGGTTGTATCAATAAGCAAAACCTCATTTCGCACTGTACCAATAAGTTTCTTTCTCTACTTTATAAACTGTGTTACCCTTATTCTATGCATCACACTTTTTTCATCCAGTAGATCTACCTCGGAAGGACGTCAATAGATGTCACTGTATAGTTTTGTACTTTTTTACATTTTTATAAATACTTAGATAATGATAGATACTTTCCTGCATATTTAATTTAGATTTTATATTTGATTTTAAGTAGGGTCCATTTACAATGAAAGTCTGAGGGTTGCTGTTAGTTAACGAGAGAAGCCAAAATTGGATCTCTCGATGAAAACCGTATTATAGATCTAGATCTATTTCCTAAAACAAACAAGGCTTACATTTTCCTTTTAACAACATCAGAAAAGTTGTGTTTGTGAAACTCTATGGTCCCTTATGTGACCACCATGGCCTTCAAATAACCTTGACCTTGTCTGACAGGAAGCTCTCAAGAGCTGAGCTGAAGTTAAGTCATGTTAAGTGACTTTACTTCAACGGAGCTCAATAGCTTCCATTTATTTGACTTTTAAATGACATTGACCTTTGCCGGACATAATCCATGTTGTACTAAGCTCAAGACCCTTCTGCGTTCAGTACACATGCTAAATAATGTAGTTCAAAAGTTGTGACCAAGGTTAACGTTGTAGACAGAGACAAACAGACACACAGACAGAGCAAAAACCGGTAGTCCCTCGAATAAGTTATAATATGAGTTGGATGCATGGAAATGAGAATCTATATATATTACAGTTCTCCCTCTCTACAACAACACCCAATGAGAGACAAATATTATGTTCGTTGTTCGGGGGGTTGTTAAAGGGAGGGAAAATTAAGATTTGGATTACATTTACCAACAGCTTAAATCCGGATCAGACGCTATGTTATGCGGGCCCGATCAGGATGCAGGCTTTTTGTTCCTCGTCATTATATTTCTTCTGTTAAAATGCCCACTACTACGTAACTTTGAGAAAAACAGCAGACGACAATCTCAAGCAGACGATATTGCAGCTGTGAAAGAGTTAGACATGAAAACATCTTGTTTCGGGAACAGCTGCAATCGTCGTTGTAAGTAAGGAATCGTTGTTCAGAGTGCCGTTGTAGGGAGGAAGCACTGTATATATATCATTCAAGTAGATTATCTAATAAATACTTGATTTCCTATTAACCCATTCATATCCCTTGAAACTTTTAATGGACTATTCCTATTTCAAAATAAGTGTAGCCCATTTTTGACTATTAAGGGTTCATTTTAACAATATATTTCAAAATGACAAACAATGCAGACCCGATCAGAGGGTTCCTTTGATCAGGGTCTACACTGTTTGCATATGACAAGTGTAATACTCACAGGTACACTGTTTGTAAATGACGAGTATACTCGTCGCTAGGGTTGAATATCAATATTTTTTCTCAATCTCGCGAAAAGGAGAAAGAAGGGGATCTAGATCTACAAATGTTATGTAGATAAGCCATTATATTACCGTATTGTCGTGCGGATAAGGAATAGTATCGGCACGACGGTCGTGCGGATAAGAGTTCTTATCGGCACGACAGTCGTGCGAATAAGAACTGTTATCCGCACGGATAGTGTCTATCGGCACGACGGTCGTGCGGATAACAGTTCTTATAATTCGCCAACGGAAAGCATCTCGCCAGTTCGGGATTCAAAGGTTCCACTGGAATCAGTCTCGAACACAACTCTATTGCTATAAATAGTAAAACCTCTCTATTACGACCACTAAAAGAAGGCTAATTGAGTGTTTAAAAGACAGGTGACAGTTTAAGAAAGCTCCTCGTTTTACTGTCACCTTGTTTTAAGCAATCAAACTATTGTAAAACACTAATAATTAACATAATTAAGTGGTCGTATTAGAGACGTTTTATTATTACTCAGAACAAACATACATGTATTTCAAAACTAAAGCTTTAAAAGAAGTATGTATGTTTGATTTAAGCAAGCTTTGAGAATCGAAGGCAGAAATAAAGTAGACCATTTTGGGAATGTACTAGTTGGAAGTGGAAGAATCCGACGACCATATGTCGGACTTCTATCCATTGATGCACTATCCCCTTAAAGGAATGGTGCAAAGCAAAAAAACTGAGTGACTTACAGGTATAACCAAGCACTCAAAGAGTGACTTACTGACATAGCCAAGCACTCGATTGCCGCTCTTGTAAAAGAGCAGCAAACGCACAGTCTAATTCACCCCGTCGGTGCAAGACCATACAAATACAAATGACACCAAAGGCGTCAGTGATTACCCTTACGGGAATCTATTCAAAGAACGCAAGTATTGTACTTTTCAATGAAATTGGCAGAAGGGAAATTTATGACATCTTAAATAAAACATTTCTAACATTCAGCAAGTTAAAATAAATTCTGAAAGTAATACAAAAAGCTTTTAAATTCACATGGTTACGTGGAAATATATCATAATAATTAATTCTTCATTCAATCTTATACTAGCTGTGCTATCTGAATTAATTTTAATGAAAATTATAAAACGTACATCAGTCGTTTTGTACTCCGTATCGCCACTGGTCCTAGATTAGCATATGAATAAAAGGTGTTAGGATCCCAGCACCCAGCTCATACATGTACCACTATTCTACCTAAGTGCTGATAGCTCAGTCGGTAGTGTGGTTGACTAACAATCAAAAGGTCATAGGTTCGAGTCTCATTCGAATCAAAAGTTTGTTTTCCTTTTTTTTTTTTTTTTTTTTTTTTTTTTAAAGAAGTCCAATTGTATTGACTTGTGGATAAATAACGCAGATAAAGGACATGTTTAGTCTTTGTTGGTTAGAATCATTGTTCGCTATATAGCTTGTCGAATTACGTTTTGGTTCATGACTGACACACACCATTGTCTGGATGCAATGTCGTCTGCTTAAAATTGTCGTCTGCTTAAAATTGTCATCTGCTGTTTTTCTCAAAGTTACGTAATGGACATTTTGACATAAAAAAAAACTTATTAATGAGTGACAAACAGCTTGATTCAAGATTAGACGCCGCGTTACGCGGCGTCTGATCTGGAATCAATCTGTTTGCAAAGTTCCCTCCGATAACGACTCACTCCAAACAACGCCCACAATTTGTGTCTCCTGTTGGGTGTATCCCCTAGTTCCTCTTGTCCGTATAATTGTGCACCTTGAAGGGAAGAAGCATGTCCTAGACATGCACTGTAGATCGTAAGACCAAATCATGCATTGGTTATGTACCGTACTGCAATCACGCTATTGCAGTCCTCAGTCATTGTGCACAAACTGGCACACTCTGCAACATTCCGTGCTGGTACCTCAAACCTTATGACACTACTATAACAGAGCTGGTTAACAAACGACTCGTCTAAGATGTTACCATTGTTCAATAATCCTAATAATCTTTCAAATGTGTATCAGTCTTGATACCAAAGAACAGGAGCTTCGTATGGCTGTTTTAGAGATGGAGCACTGTATTTTAAACAGGATTGTTGTTGCTAACTACATCACTTAAGTTAACGTACGTGTCTTCACTATAGCTTGTATTAAATGTACATATGGATTCGAAGTTACTACTGGATTTGATAACTGTTCAAATAATTATGAAACCAGCAGAATAAGATTTTTTTTTTCATTTCTGAGCAGACAGATTACCCGATCTAACATAATTATATCTTATTAAATTTTGCGTAAAAATTATGAAATAATTGGGCGTGTTCGATTATCAGTTCCAGAACTGTTTGGAACGATTCCGTGGAATTAGTAAATCAAATAAAAACGGAATTGAACCCTTGCAAATAATGGTAGTCTGGTTCCCTACTTATTACAACTTTGCTGTCGAGGCGTTCGTAAATTGTGCCGGGAACCATGATGATACGTCACAATTCTGCTCACACCACCTCCTCGGGCAGAATTGATAGAACAGTTCTGGAATTGAATTCCGGACCATTCGATTTCGATTCCGTCAATCCGGAAGATTCCGGACTGATAAACGAACACGCCCTATGTAATAAAAAGATTTTTTTTCGAGGGTACGAAATAACCAAAAATATGGGTACGAAATGACTAGTGAATTTGAAAGGGTACGAAATGACCAAAAATGTGGGTACGAAATGACCAAAAAAATAGGGTACGAAAAGGCGAGGGTACGAAATGACCAGTTCCCTTAGCGAGCATAGAAATTGATATAATTATATTTTTTGAAAAATGCAATATTCTACATTTTGTTTTTAGCGTTTGCGTTTCGTCTGTGTTTAAATAGGAAATACATGTGTAATATCGTTTTCTCTATTGTATAGAGTAAATCTATTATACATAAAAACGAAGTTATTCTTTCTAAATAAATGGTTCCAGGCTTAAGTTTTTATGTCCACTACAAACAGTATGGAGCCAGATCAGACGCCGGGCAAACTCTTTGCAACTCATATTAAAATGAAGTTTGAACAGTCGACAGCGTTATAATGTTCTACTTTGTTGCATCTCGTTTGCACCCTGAGACGGACAAAAGGGAATTGATGCTAATTCACGTTCGCCCCGGTTTATGTCCTTTCCGGCGAACACCGGGTAACGTCGGCACGTCACCGGTGAACAACCGGGGTTGAACGGGACAACACCGGGATACCACCGGTGACGACCGGGGTTACACCGTGTTATACCGGGATTAGCCGGGAACAGGCCGGCCCTGCACCGTATTTACGCCGGGCCAAACCGGGAACTCACCGGAATAGTCCGGGGGAGATCCGGCTTCATTACCCATGCTCCACCGTGGGAGACACCGGGAATATGAGAACGCAATTTATTTTTTCATAAAAAACGTCCCGGCTCATCCCGGTTCACCGGCTATCTCTACCGGGACGTACCGGGGCCAGCACCGGGACAGTGAGAACGGGGCTTAAAGATAGCCGGTGAACGGGGATGAACCGGGATGAGCCGGGGCGTTTCCCATGCTTTACAGTTATTTTCTTGCCTAGTGAGTGGGGTCAATGAATGGATTGGGGTAATGTCTTTAAAGTAGCTGCTTTAAACTGATAATTGTATCCGAACCCTAGAACCATCCGAACTTTACTACTTCTACGGCTTTAACCATTCCACTCCCGAAATGCTGTCTGCTTTGCAAATGTAGTCTACGAATTTGTCAATTACAGATTTTATATTTTTATTGATGAAACCTAGGTCCAGATCAGACGTCGAATATGCACCGTTTGATCTGGATCTCAACTGTGCACAAATACCTATGCATCGCAAATCGGCAGGTCATTGTGTTAGAGTAGAGAAAACGTTATTCTTTCCCGTTTAAACGCAACAAAACGCAAACGCAAATCGCTAAAATGTAGGAAGTTAACAGTATTTGACATTTTCTAAGTAATTGCTTTAATCTGAGTAGCAAACAGTTTGGAGCCTGATCAGACGCGAGGAAAGAATAACGTTTCCTCCACTGTGTAATTCGATCTGATCAATTACCTAACATGGAATCAGCTCAATCGGTTCAAAAGTTACAGCTCATTGAATGTGCGTTAAAGACGCTGAGTTGTGCCCCCGACGTTAAGCGGGCCTGGCTGCTCGACAACGTTTATTTCAAAGCTGAATGCGTTCACAGAGATAACTTCAACTTTTAACTTCGGTAACTTTGAAATTTGAGGCTCTTATTATCGACGTCAAGAATTTTTCATTTACCACTTCCGGTGTTGCTAACAAATGTTACAGATCATTGACTTTTTTAAAGACGCTGCCGATGCTATCGATACGGATGTCAAACAGTTTGGAGAGCGGGCATGAGTGAGCCAGAGAGTGAGAGATAGAGAGAGAGAGAGAGAGAGAGAGAGAGAGAGAGAGAGAGTGAGAGAGAGAGAGAGAGAGAATGTGGGGTAGATCCCGTAGAGGGAAAAAGAGAGAAAGAAATGTGAAGTTTAAAGCCACTGCTTAATTCTGTTATAGAGTGAATGTAAACAAGAAATATTAAGTCTTCTACATGTTTGAGATAAACGAATTGAATTTTTTGTGATCTAAACAAAAACGCAATGCAATTAAGTTTAGAAAATGGTAATTTATATTTTTATCTGAGTGGAAAATACGATGTAAGACGCCATAATACTGGCTGCTTAAATTGATCGAGTTTGAAATAGTGAAATCTTATTTTCTGCATTTAGCCCTATGGTGTCATTATTCATCAGAATTGTCTCTTCAAGACGATTCTAATGAGTAGCAACACCATAGGATTTGGTACTGAAATGAGTGGGGAAATGCTCCCTTTCATACGGAGCCCTGCATGCACGATCTATGACATGTCAAACAACGTGAACCCTGGTGTGCAGCCGAATTTAGCTACATTTAATCAAGTTCCAAACTGTCTTCTTAATTGGTGCATTCGGACCATACCAATGGAAGTGGGTAGATGTTTCGACAGAAGAAAACATGTCAGAATCCGATTACCACATATATCGGACTTCTGCTATTTTACCATTTTTGAAAATGGTAGAGAGAACGTGGAAAATGAAGGACACAACCGATTCCTTTGTGGAAAAGGCATATGCCAGAGGCGATTTCAAATAACGCCAAATGAAAGGAAGGTGTGAATAATCGCACAATGGAGACATATTTTGCAACATTGCTCGAGTTAAATCTCAGTGCTGTATATCCAAACTCAATGATACGTTTGAAAAGTTTACTAATTCATTGTGAAACAAAAGCAATCACCAAAGCTTCAGAGGCTGTATATTTTTAACATTTATTTCATAACTTTCCATCTGCTCCTTCTGTATCTCTCTAATTATTACAAACTCCATGGAATTCAATTCGGTGTCACGAGTACAATATGTACGACTCGTTGTGAGCAATGGATATCTCTATGGGTCGGATTAACAAACAATAAGGGCAAGGAATAATATTGTGTTTGATATCAGTAGGTAGAAACATACAGTATGCGTCGATATAATGAATACGGTCAATCTCATAGCAGATTTGTATTTATTATGAATGAAACACTATGTCAAACGTCTATAATTATGGTAATTAGCTGGACCTTCTCAATGTTCGAGGACAAACGGGCTATATTATATAGACGGTTGTTTGCAGAGTAAGAAGGGGGGAAAAAACAGGAGTAAGGGATATACTGTATAAATAGAAGGGGTACAAAAGAGAGTGTCCTGTAAGAAAGGCATTTATATAATAACTATTACTTTTGAAATTTTACAAATCGAAATACAGTGTTCCCTCTCTACAACGGCCCTGTCAATAACTACCCTTGTCGCAATTCCCTAAACTGATGCAATATCGTATGCTTAAAATGATCGTCTTCTATTTTTCCTCAAAGTTACATATAAGTTGAGATTTTGATAGAAATGAATGATAATGACGAGTGACATACAGCTTGAATCCAGATCAGACGCCGTGTTACGCAGTTGAAGCGCATTTACAGTATAAACTCGGAAAACCGAACACTACCTCTAGAACTTTAAATGGATACTTCCATTACAATTTAAGTCTTGCCAATTTATGACTATTTCTGATTGTGTTAGCAAAATATTTAAAAATAAAATACAGTCTCCGTCAAGGATCACTTTGCTCAGGGTGTACACTGTTTGCCAACGACAAGTGAACTCTGGCCAGGTGCACTGTTTGTAAAGGGCGAGTATACTCCTCACCAGGATTGCATGTGTCAACCCATCACCCTATAAATACACCTTTTTACGCCTTTAATTTATTCCTCCACTGAAGAAAATGATTCAACTTTATAATTATAGCTATGAATATTCAGCTTGAGAAACATTTTCTAGATGCTTGTAGGGAGTAGCTCGAAGGAGGATGAAAGTAAAGCAGAATGCCCCCTAAGGTGTATTCTGCTTTACTTTCATCCTGCTTAGTGTGATCAACTGTCTTCAAAACTAGAAACAGGATACGGGGTAAAGGGTTTAACAGCTACCATTACTGTTCATAACCCCCTATGTTTGATTTGTAAAATGCTGAAAGGGTGGTAGGGTTAATGTATATCCTAGCTTAAACGTATATACGTCGCGCACGATGCTCGAACTAACATTTGTAACGTCTTTAAAAATCGGTGTTGACGTCCAAAGCGGGTTTTGCGTAGCGTTTTGAATTGTATATAGCGTTACGAAGCAAAGTAACAAACAAACAATTGCATAGAGGAAAAGACGTTATTCTTTCTCGTTTAAAAGAAACAAAACGCAAACACAGAGAAATAAAATGAGAAAAAATGCATTTTTAAAAATTAACATGTACTTTTTGTCTCAATGGAAACCAGTATGGTATCTACAATTCAAAGAGTATGCGCCATGAAACTGGCTGCTTAAATGTATCAAGTTCAGACCTGTAAATATATGCACATACAGTCCAATTTCGATATCTCAAAATCGGTTTTGTCGAACATACCCGTATTTCAAAGTTAAAAGGTGGCTAAAACCCGTTTTAACTTTGAAATATGAGTAAGTTGGACTTAACCTAACATGAAATAATGCAGTTCATATGTCGAACTATCGGATAGTTCGAGTTCAATGAGTTCGACTGTATACAGTATATATAGAAGATTTAATCATATGGTGTCGGCCTGGTCAGGAATCACTTCCGAGTCGTTGTGGTCTTGGAAGTAGTACCTTGAACAAGAAATATCTTTAAAAATGATATCCAGCGGAATGAGTGGTGGAACTAATGCTATAGATGGGTGTGCAAAATTGAAGAAATTGAGGTCTTCAAAGAATTGTAATATCTTGGATTGAAAAGTTAAACATTCAATTACAGTAACTTTCATGTAAAATATAGCTACAGTGGAGAATCTGTTATTCTTTCCCAATAAACGCGTTTACGCTAAAACTATTATTTGCAACGCAAACAGTTTGGAGCCAGATCAGACGCCGGGTAACCCGGCGTCTGATCAGGCTCCAAACTGTTTGCCACCAAGATAAACAAGAATTATCAAAATTGTCCAAAAGTTGTTCTTTTCTACGTTTTAGTGCTTTGCGTTTGCGTACGTTTGCGTTTAAACGGGAAAGAATAACAGATTCTCCACTGTACTAAAGGGTTGAAATTGTCATGTTAATAGTTTTATGCTCAGCTAAGATAAC